>PJEM01016025.1:0-27552 GCA_004023845.1 Helogale parvula | reverse complement strand
ATGAATAAAAGCCCAGGGCCAGATGGATTCCCAGGGGAATTCTATCAGACGTTCAAAGAAGAGTTAACGCCAATCCTTCTCAAGCTATTCCAAAAAATAGAAATGGAAGGAAGACTACCGGACTCATTCTATGAGGCACATATCACTCTTATTCCTAAGCCAGGCAGAGACCCTACGAAAAAAGAGAATTACAGGCCAAGTTCCCTAATGAATACAGATGCAAAAATACTCAACAAGATACTAGCAAATCGAATTCAACAGCATATAAAAAGTATTATACATTATGATCAAGTGGGATTTATTCCTGGGTTACAAGGCTGGTTCAACATTCGCAAATCCATTAATGTGATACACCACATCAACAAAACAAAAGAAAAAAATCATATGATCCTGTCGATAGATGCTGAAAAAGCATTTGATAAAATACAACATCCCTTCTTAATAAAAACTCTTGAAAAAGTTGGGATAGAGGGAACATCATAAAAGCCATTTACGAAAAGCCCACAGCCAATGTTATCCTCAATGGGGAAAAACTAAGAGCTTTCCCCCTGAAATCAGGGACACGACAGGGATGTCCACTCTCACCATTGTTGTTTAACATAGTGTTGGAAGTTCTAGCATCAGCAACCAGACAACAAAAGGAAATAAAAGGCATCAGAATTGGCAAAGAAGAAGTCAAACTTTCCCTTTTTGCAGACGACATGATACTCTACATGGAAAACCCGATCGACTCCACCAGAAGCCTTCTAGAACTGATCAATGAATTCAGTAATGTTGCAGGATACAAAGTCAACGTACAGAAATCAGTTGCATTTTTATATACTAAAAATGAAGCAACAGAAAGAGAAAGCAAGAAACTGATCCCATTCACAATTGCACGAAAAACGATAAAATACCTAGGAATAAACCTAACCAAAGATGTAAAAGACCTGTATACTGAGATCTATAAAAGACTTATGAAGGAAATTGAAGAAGACACCAAGAAATGGAAAAACATTCCGTGCTCATGGATTGGAAGAATAAACATTGTGAAAATGTCATTATTACCCAAAACAATTTACACATTCAATGCAATCCCCATCAAAATTGCACCAGCATTCTTCTCAAAGTTAGAATACTTTTCTTTTTTTAATTGAAGTCTAGTTGACACAAATGTTACATAGTTTCAGGTGTACATCATAGTGATAGCATATGTTTCAACAACTCTGTACATTACGCTGTGCTCACCGCATGTGTAGCTACTGTCTTTCCTTATTATTTACCCAAAAGATACAGAAGTGCTGATGTATAGGGGCACATGTACCCCAAAGTTCATAGTGGCACTTTCAACAATTGCCAAATCATGGAAAGAGCCTAAATGTTCATCACCTGATGAATGGATCAAGAAGATATATATATATATATATATATATATATATATATATATATATATATATATATATATACACAATGGAGTATTACATGGCAATGAGAAAGAATGAAATCTGGCCATTTGTAGGAAAGTGGATGGACCCCGAGGGTATCATGCTAAGTGAAATAAGTCAGGCAGAGAAGGACAGATACCATATGCTTTCACTCATAGGTCTAATAGCAAAAACCTAACAGAGGACCATGGGGAGGGTAAGGGGGAAAAAGAGTTAGGGAGAGGTAGGGAGGCAAATTATGAGAGACTCTTGAATACTGAAAACAAACTGAGGGTTGAAGGGGGAGGGGGAAAGGGGAAGGGGGTGATGGTAATGGAGGAGGGCACTTGTGGGGAAGAGCACTGGGTGTTATATGGAAACCAACTTGACAATAAACTATATATAAAAAATTAATGAGTTAAATTTAGAAATGGGTAAATCTATAATTATATTAAGGTTTTTTAACTAGGTTGTAAAAGTATATACAATCTGAGATCACTTGAGAGACAAAAGCAGGACACAATAGTACTACCTTACCAATGGTTTCAATTTCCACAGTTCCAGTTACCCAGGGTCAGTCACCATCCAGAAACAGTTGATCCTCCCTACTTATTCTCAGAAGGCCAACAGTCACCTGACACTACGTCACAATGCATGCATTACTCACCTCACTTTATTTCATCACATAGCATTTTACCATTTTACATCCTCCAAGAAGGGGTACAGCACAATAATATATTCTGAGACAGAGGGAAAGAGAGAGACCACATTCTGAGAGAGGGGGAAAGAGAGAGACCAGTAATACATGACTTGTATTACAGTATATTTTTGTCATTGTTCTATTTTATTACGAGTTATTATTGTTAATCTCTTACTGTGCCTAGTTTATGAATTGAAAGAGGTATGTATGTATGTATAGAAAAAAACCCAGTATATATATGTAAGGTTCAGTACCATCCACAGTTTCAGGCACCCACTGTGGGGGGGGGGGTCTTAGACCATAACCACCATAAAAAAGGGGGGACTACTGTATACTTCAGGTGTCATTATCTTACATTGACTCTCAGTTATACTTTATTTATGCTTCAGTTTCTCTTTATTAAAACTGAAGTAATTGTTATGGTGGTCACCCACTTTTACTTTAAGTTTTATTCATATTTTAATAGTACAGCTACAAGTAATTCGTATTATTCTATTTTTATTATAATAAAATGACCTAATATATATTAAAATGCACTGTGGCATAATAGCATATAAGTGGAGAATTCTTTCATTAAGACATGAAATCAGTGTAATCTTAGACAAATTACTTAACCTTTCTGTGGTCTAGTTTCCTTACCTGTGAAATCAGACTATGGGTCTGGATTATGTGATGTCCGTCTCCGGTTCCCTTCAGGAGCATGTTTGTTTGTTTTCAGGGCTGGGTTATCCTGAGGAAACATGAACAACCATAGATCATCATGCTTCTGTTAGGGTGTGACTATGTTCTTGTGAATAAATCAGAGCTTTTTGATCTTTTCACTTTTTCTCCCACCATTGATTACGGATTTAACCAAGAAATGAGAGACAATCATATTATTGAAACACAACAGTCTTCCTGAAATTAAACACTTTCCTGTGTCTCGGCAACAGGAGGTTGGTAATGATTAGGGGAGAAAATAGTTAATTTAGTCATCTTCCCCCTACATCTTCTTGCCTTGTAGTCTGGCAGTGACACGGCAACTAGATAATCACCATCAGACCTCCCCCGACCTTCCCCTCCTTCTCTACCCCTGCAGCTCTGCCATTGTTTTAGACTTTATTAGTCATTATGTTATGTGTTGCTTTTCCAGTTTGTATCCCTTTTGTGAGTCATCAATTGATTTAATTTTTGTGTTTTTTTAATCTTCTGATTCTCTGGATGGCAGATGGTAGAGTTTGACAGATTTTCTCATCCTAATGAAGGACCAAACAATTGGAGTATTGTGCATGTGTCATTATCTTCATAAATCTTAGTGGTTTTCCCCATGTTTCAAGAGTTCCTAGAAATATAATAAGTATTAAGCTTATAAAGTCTATTTAGGCAAACAAGGTTGAACATAATCTATTCCTTTACAAGCAGCAGATGTATAGAATTGTTCTCAATGTTAAAAAAATTCTTTTAATTATTTAATCTGCACATATTTACTGAGTATCCATTATTTAACAAGCACTATCTGGGAATTCAAAAAGGGAGGAGGAGGAGGAGGAGGATGACGAGGAGGATCAGGAGACATTTTGAATCCTTTCTAAGCTTATAGTCTTTTGGGAAATAATACCATAATTAGAGGTCAATAAATAATTAGGTAATAGAGATGACATAGTACATTAACTAAATCCCTACCCCCACTGAGACTGGAACTCAAATATTAAAGGGTTTCTTATGTTCCCTCAGTTTGTGGGCTGATATGTGATACCTCCATAAAGAAATCAGTTCTAAAAATTCTGTTTCTGGTACCAAATCCCTAGGAAGTATCAAAAGTACATTGCTTCTACATCTCCCTCCCCACCTCCCTCCAAAAACAGGTTAGCAGTAGAGCAGAAATTCAGAAAAGAGTGATATAGCTTAGTTCTGGAAGATCCTTGATCAATTTCTCCCTCATGGCCCTTAAGTCCATGTCAACCATATAACTGAATATTTGTGCTCACCAGCGAGAAATGAATAAAATTAGTTGATTTATTCATTGTTTCAGGGATCTCTTAAGGCCTTTCCAGGAAGATAAATTTCACAAATTATAACAAATGGAAAAGCAGTTTCTCTTTGCTGTTTTATTGTCACTTTTAGAAAATGCAAGGGGAGCTACCCATTGAACCTTCCTTATATGAGGATGCAGAATTATGTTAGTAGCACAGTGGTCTATCACTTTGTCATAAGAGGTAAAAGAGTGAGAACTCCACCTTCTCTTGTGAAGCAATTACCCGGATGTGCATATAACTTTATTTCCTCATCCCCCAAAATAGAGGCTCAAATCTGCTTGGGCATTTGGGGAAAAAACTCACCAACAGAGTATCAAAAACCTGTAAGGGTAATATCAAAATGCCATGTAAATACTGTTCTCAGCAGAGAATAATTAAAGGGATGGCAGAGAAATTGACTAGCCTCAAGCTTTCTTGAAGTCCTTAAATTCTGTCTCATTTTTTAACTTAGGAGGACCAAAATTAGACCCAGTTTAGAGAAGGATAAAATAAGCATTTTACCCACGTAAAGGGTAAAGTAAGCATAAATGGGAAAATTCAGGAAAGACTATGTGGAATATGTGAGTCATGAGCAAACCTCTGAGAGATGGGCAACACTTGGCTACTCAAAGTATACCATTGAGGGTTAGGCTCAAAGCTTATAAATAGAAAGAAATGGAATTTATATTGGGAGACAGATAAGGGGACATTTCAGGAATCATTTTAGAGACAGCCTGATATTTAAAACATGACAAAAGGGGTCTTGTAGAAAATTATTCCAAAATTTATATCCTTGAGACCAATGTGGAGTCAGTTTAGGAAGGTTGAAAATGAACTAGGTTTTGAATATTTTACTTTAAGGCCTTGATGGACTTTGAAAAGGCCTGTTCTTGGAATCGGTGGAAAAATGAAATTGTAACATATTGAAAGGGTAAGATGGGAGTTAGAGATTTAGAAGTCACTCTTTGAACCACGAGAGCAGAGGGTTCTCCTGAAGTTCACGAGAGATGAGTATTGAAGGCAGACAGTTGGACTTTTAAGGATCCATATAATGTGGGAGGTAAAAGAAGACAAGTCAGAATAGGAAAGAAAATGAAGGTTGCAAGGCTGAAGAATAAACAGGGAACCAAGGAGTCACCAAAAACAAAAAAAAGGGGGGCTTTTCAAGGAATATGTGATCAGCCTAAAATGTTACAAGAACAAGTCAGATGAGAATAAAGGAAAAGCTATTGAATGTTACCACATTTAAGAGAGCAATTTCAATGTAGGGATAGAGGTCAGTGTTAGAACACAGGAAGCTGAAGCAATGGAGACAAGCGGCCAGAGCTTGGCAGGAAAGGAAAAGGTGAAAAGAAATGAAAAGTACAGCTGAGTTTTAGGTGAAGGTAATGAAGTTTAAGCTTTAGGGTCCCTCACTTACATGGATTTCATCTAAGGCTCTGGGAGGAGCCTTAACAAGGAGCCTTTAAATTTTGCAAGAGTAAGATATTTTAACTGCAATAGACTGTAAGACCATTCCTTTCCTTTCCACTTTAACTTCTCCTCAGCATGAGATTCGATTGAGGGGAATTTGAATTGGAGATATATTTCCTTTAGATTTATTGAAATCATGGGGTACTAAGTCACATCTGGGTTAGTTAAATTATTGCTGGTTGACCAGGTATAATAACAGCTTCCAGAAATAGCTTCTGTCCACTCTACCAAACATCACGACATGAAGACAATCAGCAAAGTTTGGTCAAGCATTGCCAGTTTAAAGGGTATTTAAAATTTGTCATTTAGATAAAAGTTGAAATTTCCCCAAAACTTGCAACTTACATAAGAAACTTGATAAAAAACTTTTCTTAAAATTTTCTTAAAATTGGCAACAATTCCAAAACTTAACATGTCATTGTCAATGATGCCTTATGACCCTAAAAAACCAAAAAACAAAACAAAACAAAAAAAAAACCCCACTTCCTTGGAGTAGATAGAATAACAAACAAAGTTTGATCACCATGGTAAAAGAAAATATGAATTATTTTTCTTTTCTCAATGTAGAAAAATGCTATTACAAAATTGTTGTCATATAAGAAAGCAAAGAGTATGATGTTTTATCCAGATTTTTAAATCAGCTTTTAAAAAATTTATAATTGTTATGATTTATTTTCTCTTTCTAATTTATGATTTATTTTCTCCTTCTAAATATATATTAACTTTTAAATTAATTTTGTATTCTTAGGCTTCATACCACCTAAAACCACAATGCACTCATGATGCTACCCAGGTTTTATTGTTTTGTTGTTTTGTGAGGGGATGGTGAATTTGAAGCAAAATAACATCAATTAAACACCTACTCACTAAATGCAACAAACAGGGCATTTCCTGATTTCATCCTCATGACAACCATTCAAATGAAATAGTACTGTATCTATTGTATAAATGATGGAACTGAAGCTTAGTTTCTGAGGTTGTTCTGCTAGTAAGTGGTAGAACTGGGTTTAAAGGCAGATCTGTCAAATTTCAGAGCCCGACCCTTTCCTATTATACTACAGGGTAAACTGGAAATATGGATAACTAGAATAAGATTGGGAGTTTAAAACATAAAATGCACCAGTAAAATGTAGTATTTGGGGGTAATGATTATTTGCAGAAAAACTTGTGGGTTTTTTTCCCTACTGCTTTTACTAATTGGTAATTCTCATGCGAATACGCAGGTTTCTAACACTGTCTCAAAAGCAATGTAATGTTGAAATATTCAATATTCCTGGCTGTGTACCATATTGCAGTTTATTTTCCAGCCTATAATAAAATATAATACCATTGCACTTGATATAAGTGAATATATGAATTGTTATTAAGAAATCTCAGAGAAGGAAGCAATAAATGTGTTAATAAAGTTATAAGAATTCTGTCAAAACTGGAAAACTGGTTGCATATCTTTAATAAAGCAAATGTTTTGTCCATAGTCAATATGAAGTGTGCCAATTTGGATTCCCTGGCTTGTTTCCACTTTTACTCAGTAGGCATCTGTCAGTTCTTTGTGGCAAGATGTCTATTGGCCGACTCCCAGGTCCTTATATAACAGGAAGAAAACAGCTCAGGCAAATGCATGCCCTTTTCAAGTGAGAATTTCTGTTCCATGGAATATATTCCCTCCAAGGTCTTCCATATACTAATGCTTCTACCACTACAAAGTTGCTTTTAGTATTTCATGCATTTGATATTAGATATTTCATCACAGTAAAAGTAATTAGCTTTTTTTTAAGGTTGTATAGCATTTATAGAAAAGACAGGTTAAAAATCTGTGATTAAGTTTTATTGGGTTAGCCAGGCCAAATGTTGATCAGGATGCCATAATGTGACATTTCTAACCACGATTTTATTTATAAAGCCTGAACATCTACATAATAGGAAATGACCTATGACAGACAAGAATTTTATAGGAGGTAATTGTTGTTGGATTAAGATGAATTATTCCCTCAGATAGAGTACCTGTGAATTTCTGGATAATTAAATCATCATGTAGTATTTTTCTTGTGCCAATCTATATAGTATCCACTTTTAGCATGAATTTGTCAATTAGAGTACTTTGAAAGCTTATCGCCTTTAAAATGACTAATTTCTACCATTATTTTTTTTAAAGATAGAGATAATAACTAAAGTACCACTCTGAGAACTATCTAACTATAGAGTCTATTTGTAGCTAATTAAATGTAGAAACTTGATCTGGGTGTCTATATAGCAAATTCTTCAATTGCTCTTGGCTTGTGCCTTATATAGAACTGCCATGTAGATGATTAAAGTTGTATGTAATAAGCTGAATGTTACGTAGCTTGTACATTTTATTAGCGTCAAGGACATTGGCTTTACCAATCTTAGGCAAACAATATGATTTTTAAAAATTTGGTTTCTTTGTATATGAGACTAATAAGATCATGTTATACTGTAGCAACATGCTTGGTTTCATGTGAGCTCATATAATTTTGATGGCATTGTTTTCTTTTTTTCTAAACCTACTTTGTTCTTGGGTTTTATTTAAATTTTGATTACATGTTGTCAGGTACTGTATTGACTAAATCAATCATTTAGTTTAGTATCAAGTAGTTAACCACAGAGCTCATTTTGTGAAGTTATAGAAATTAATAAAACAAAAAAGCCTTAATAATCACCAGACTAGGATCCTAGCATTTATACACTGCCCAGAGCCTATTTAGTACTAATAACTATTATTTGAGCAAATGACTTAAGTTATGATCCAACTGCACCTGTATGGTAATCATGGTGTGCTAAGAGCAAACCAGAATGGAAATACACGTGCAGTTTGTAGAATAAATCATGTACTCTGTGTTATTTAATTTTTATTCAATAGTACTTTTAGTTCTGCATCCTGCAGTGGAAGGTGGGGTTTAAAGAGGCAGATGAACACAGGAATGTTAGCATTACTCAGGAAGACTGAGGGACCTATTGGAACAGGGAATTTTAAGACAAATCAATATTCTCTTTCTGCCCAGATAATGTAGCAAATAGGTTTAGCTGTGGGAAGAAATGGACTTAATTATCTCAAGGACGTTTTCGTACCCCAATGTTGCTCCGTTCAGCAGAATATATCTCTTGTATGAATTTTAAATAAGAATTAGAAATAGTTAGAATCTACATACATTTTAGTATGGTTTAATGAAAAACCTTGGGTATAAAGACATATCTAAATTCACATAGACTTATATATAATATATTTAATGTAATATTAATAATGAGAAAAACATGTGGGCAACGATTTCCCATACTAATCTGAAGAGTATAGTAAGGACCCTGATAGACTCTATCTGTGTATGTATTTGCTTATCAAAAACAAAAGCACTTGGGGGCACCTGGGTGGATCAGTCAGTTAAGTATCCGACTTCGGCTCAGGTCATGATCTCCCAGCTCATGAGTTCAAGGCCCACATCAGGCTCTGTGCTGACAGCTCAGAGTCTGGAGGCTGCTCCAGATTCTGCGTCTCCCTCTCTCTCTGCCCCTCCCCCACTCATGCTCTGTCTCTCCTTCAAAAATAATTAACATTATTTTAAAAAAATTTTAAGTACCTATACTGCAATTAGGCATTAATTCCTGCTATGAGTCCCATAAACCCACCATCAGTTACTGAGTTCTAATGATCAGAGAGAATATGAACATTAGCAAATGGGAACATTCAAAGAACATTTCGCTGTGGTCTTTATATGCCTGAATTTTGTTACCAAGCATCTACTGTTCAGTTTTAACAGGGTTAAAATGTCCTTCTTCTGAAGTGAGGATAAGACTTTAGTATAAATGTTAAAGTACCCTATATCACAGATTTTAAGGGACTTGAAAAAATAATTTTTCTACTTATGAATAATGTAACCTTAGATATAACATCAACTCACAAACCAAACAATGAAGTAATATTTGGCCAACTTCCCAACTTTATAGATGAAAAACTGGAAGTCCATACTGTGGTTAGCTTACCCAGTCTCCCGGCTGGCTGGTGCAAGAGCATGGACCAGAATCTAGATCCCTTACCAACCTCAGTCCTCTCTGCTTTGCAACATTGCACAGCCTCATACCTACCCTGGCTATTGGTGTTTCCTTTTTAAAAAAAAACACACACAAAGAAACAAATGCATCTTATTTTAAAAGAGAATGAACTAGAAATACCCCATGCTGCACTGTCCCTGATCCCTGAACATTATTGAAAGAACATGGCTATTTCACACAATGTCATGCTATTGTTTCATCCTAGAAGAGTTCCATTTTGGTTTCTCTATCAAATTATTTGACCTGTGAATGTAAGTGGCTTGTTAGTAGTTATGGTGTATATAGTGGCCCAGGAAAAACTAATCATAATATCTAGCACAATTTATTTATCTGTATTTACAGATAAATATTTGATGATAATAACATTTAACATCTATTTGGAATGTTCTCAAAGTGAACATAACATGATTATATTGCATGGCTCACATCTTCTTTCCTTCAAACATGTGCTTAAGGTAGAAATCTATTTTCTGGATTATCTTGGGTGAAGTGCTAATTAGAGGCAATGGAATGAACACATTCCATTCTCCACATCCTTTCCAGATACATGCTTCTCTTACTCAAAAAGTTCTTCAGGTTTTTTCATCATGAACACTGTCATAGTGTATTTTTAGCTAATTTCTGCCTCTCCAAGTCGCGCCCCACTCTTTCAAAAATGGTGGGAAAGTGTTGGAAACAGAACCGTTTGTAATTCAAGTAGACCCCACTAGAGTGCACCATATGATCCAAAAAGCTAATTAAAGATGTTTTTAAAGTCTGAGAACAGAATTACAACTCTAATCATCAAGGAATAATTTCGGAACATTTAAGCAAATATGTGCATTGACAAAGGGTGGCTTGGAAAATTTTAGAACAAGATTACATAACTTATGTTTACTGAATTTATAACTCTGCACCATGGGAGTCAGCTCCAGGGAATGCTAATGTTACATTTTTCAAAGGTAAAAATCATTTTAACATTTTTATGTCAATAATAACCAAGCACAGACTACTTTCTGGCATACCACAGAATCTTCCACTAAGAGTTTGATGGGCATCTGTTTTATGTTCTGATAAAATGGCGAGGAGAGAGAAATTACATCAAGACAAAGAAAAAACAAAAGCAAGCACCAGACAACCTGAACACTTTAGTTTTAACAAACATCATTGAAGACTAACCTGTCCACAGGAACTCAGCATTTAAATTTGGTTTATGGATAAATGAGAAGACAAATGGCCTCAGAGCCCTTGAGGGAAAAGGTTGAGAAAACAGCAAACCCAGCTGGGTGGACACTCTGAGGATTGTGAGCCTGGGTCCATCTCAGGAAGAGCAGAGTGAGGAGGACCCCAGAGCACAATGTCAACCTCCAGGCTCTTGGAAACCTGGTGTCACATTAAATGTTAATAATGACAACAACAAAAAATTGATATAGGAATGGGCGCCTGGGTCTCTCAGTCCATTAAGCATCCGGTTTCGGCTCAGGCCATGATGGCATGGTTCGTGGGTTCGAGCCCCACTTCGGGCTCTGTGCTGACAGCTAGCTCAGAGCCTGGAGCCTGCTTCAGATTCTGTATCTCCTTCTCTCTGACCCTCCCCTGCTCGCACTGTCTCTCTCTCTCTCTCTCTCTCTCTCTCAAAAATAAATAAAAAAGCATTAAAAAAATTTAAAAATTGATATAGGGAAACATGTCAGAGAAGTAAAAGGGAGAGAGATATTTGACCTTTGAACTTTTAATGCAAGAAAAGGACAACTGCTGTGAAGTCCAATCCAAGAGGTCTTTGCACCAAATCACTGAAATCCCACTCAGGAGGCAAAGCATATGCCTAGAAGCTACTCTCAGGAAGATGCAGAGCGTGGGCAAGGCTCAGGAAAAAGTAAAGGTGATCTGGGACAACAGCCTCCCATGATTCTAAGAAACATTAAAGAGAATTGCTGCAGCTAAATATACTAACAAGAATTTGCAAAGATAATAAAAGAAATTGCAAGGAGGAACATCAAATGCATAGCCGTTCAAGAGGAAGCCGGCCATAAATTCATAAGCAAGTATTAAATTAATTCTTATTTTTATCTTCAAATGGCTGAGCCACGGAATTCACACGCCCAAAGTAACCACAAATCATCAAATCTTTGTGTTTATTTTAAAACACAGTGCAGCATTTCACTGCAAGGAGCTTTTAGATCAGTCATGTGTGCAAGAAATAAATAGCCCAGTTTAACTCCTGTAAAGGTGGGAAAGTGCTACATCACAGCTGCTGAACACGGTAAACTGACCAGAAGAGTTTGGAAATATTGAAACCAAGGTTGTAATATGGGAAGAAAACATTTAGTATCTGGTAGGAAAAACATAATTTAGGTAAGAATTTAAACGTTCCGGCACTATTTAGGAAGGAGCGAATAGAATTGACTAAGAGGCTGTAGACACCTGCTGGAGCTTTGTGCTCCACCGAGAAAAGCAGTAATTCCATACAGATGGTGGGCGGTCCCACTGTCAGGATAAACTCCTCCAGGTAAGGGCGGGGGCGGGAAGCAAAACACAGCTCAAGCAACCTTTTGTGTAGGAACATCTGCAGAAAAACCTCACAGCAGTGCATCTAAGGTAAGGGGACTCACCAGTCAGTGGGCTTCACTGCCCTGGAACCTGGAAAAGCCGTGAAATTTAGAATCACAGAGTGATTTGGGGAACCAATCTGGGTTACATTACTTAGGTCTGTATTTTCATAGATTGCATGCCTTTTAGATACTTCCTGCATGTTTCACCCATAGAGATACAATTACAATAGTAATTTATGAATAATATAAGTCGAATCAAAATACAAGTTGCAAGAGCTATGAGACAAGTTGGGAGTTGGAGCGGTTTCTTTTTATTGTAAAATCAGGGGGAAAATTTCAAAATATATGAATTATTTTGTTTTGGGCTAACACTTCTCCAGTCTCATTTTGATTTTGCTCTCTTTGCCCGCCTTCATGATTTCTTTATAAGCCAAATGAATTGAGTGTGAAGCTGTTCAAAACACATTTTTGAAAACCTGTATCAGATAATTCAAAATATCTGAATGTACAAAAGTAAAGAGCTGTCAGATCTTTCTATGAAAGGAATGGGAAAAGAAAAGAACTATTTGAAAGTGGTTCTGTTAAAGATATCTATGACATATTGTTGCATGAAAAAAGCAACCTGCTAATGGTAGGTACAGTCTGATTTCATTTAAAAAGAGAGAGAGACAGATCACACATGCACACAGTTTAAAGTATAAAAGACACACCCTAATTATTTTATATTAACAATACTTACATGTAAGTGGTATATTTGAGGCTGATTCTTGTTTCTTCAATTTACTTGTTTGCGTTTTCCTGATTTTCTGCAATTACTGTGTATTACTTGGAAATAAGAAAATAATACAAAATGTATTTAAAATAAACCGACTCATTTTCATATAAGCGCCCCTGGCATGGTTTAGGATGTCAGAATTGGTGACTCAGAAGGGTACCGTTGGATGTGACTGTTGTATTTTGGGATTTTTTTTTTTTTCTTTTTAATGAGTCATGGCCGTTGACTCAGAGTGAAATAGGGCAGAAAAAGCAGGGAGTATATGGCTGGTAGAGCTCATCACATTAGGCTTCTTACTCACCCTACCCAGATCCTTGGGAGAAGCCAAATCATTTAAGACTCCTCCTGGCCTGAGTCTTTCATTGGCTCGGTTTGTTTTATGCAGATCTGCTGTGCTGCTAGGCCTTGCCCCACCCCTGCCTAATTTGGCTTGACCTCTCCCCCACCCCCCACCACCACTTTGCCTAATCGGTTCCTTCCTTCGTTAGCTAATATCCATATCTCAGGTCACGATTTGTGTCCTTTGGCTATTCTGGCCATGTTCTCACTGGATGTTTCACCTGATATTGTATTCTTTCTGAAGATTTCCCAAGGGCTCTTGGCCTGGCTGACGTGTTCAAACAGCTTGATTCAGGACTCAGGCAAACAGCACGGGGTAGTGAGAGTCTCAGCTGCAATGAGATTTCTCAACAGGCTGACGGAGCTCTCCTGGTGGTGAGGAAAGTGCAGGTGTGTAATACCAGGAGGCTACACAGGGTGGGTGGTGGTTCCTGGGGAGGTATGTCCACAGGATAAAGGCTCCAGCTACTGAGTCAGGTTTACAGGACAATCTCCAATCTCCAAAGAGTCAAACAAGAGAAAGACAGAGCCTTGGTACTCATATCATAGAGTTGGTGAACTAAGCAGGTTAATGGAAGAAGGTCTCAGAATGGGGAGGAATGCTAAGAACTTGAGTTATAGTTGCAAAGAACTTGAGCTATAGTCAAGCTCAAGTTCAGGGGCCCCATTCTCAGAATGCAAATACTACAAGAGGCAAGTTGCAACCTTAAAAGTAGGATAAAAGCTTAGGAATTTAGTATGAAATCTCACCAGGAGGATGAGGCAGATGGTATTAGCTCAGGAGCTAGGAGAGGGGAAAGAGAAATGCCAGGTAGAGGCTTAGATAATGTGCAGGAAACCCACACTGAGACTCCAAGAAAAATTAAAGTGGACCAAAATCAGAGTTCTGAATGACAATTAAACTATATTAATTTATTTGAAATTAAGTAACCCAAGTAAATTAAGTTTATATACCAAGTACATATATATATTATATATCTGTTATATGCATATCATATATATATATATTTATTGTAAAAATTCTAAACTATCACAGATAAGATTAAAGTCCCCTTTTGATACCATTCTAACCTGGTTCGCTCCCCATCCCTCTTCAATGACACTACAGAAGTATCATAGCTACTATCCCTTCTGACTTTGTATGAATTAATATAAAGATTTTTTAGGCTAATTATCCTCAAAGATATTTCCAAATACTTGGCAATTCACAAATGACTGAAGAGAAGTAAGCTTTTTGCGCCCATGTTGAATGACCTTTTAAGAGGCTGCGTTACTATTACTGTCCCTAGAAAGTAAGCTGTTTGTCATCTTAGCCACACGTGCTGTGCTGATCACCAAAGGCAGCACGCAGTACCCAGGTATGGCTTCAGAGATAAGCAGAGACCGAAACACAATGACAAAACCATACATTTAAAAGTGTTTGATATTGATTTTAAAACCAATTCAAGTAGACTCTATAAATCCAGAACTCTGTTGAACTCCTTGTATTTGTTTCATAGTTCAATATCTTCATTTGGAAGGGCAATATTATTTCAGTGTTGAGGATCTTGAAGATCCAAATCTGCATACATGACACAGGGCACTGGTATTATGATGTAATGTCATTGATCCACATACCCCTCCCTTTTTGTACATGCACACCACCCCCAACCAAACGAACTTGAGAATTTCTTGCTGTAAAATCTTACCCGTTTGGTTTAAGGATTTGGTTTGTATAAAAATGCATATACTTGCCATGGATTATGCGAGAAAGCCTTGTCCACCATGGATAGTGCAAAGGGAGCAAGAGGATGTGAAAAAAGCAGAGAAGAAAAGGAATGTACATATATATGTAATGTATATATATAGTGTATAATATATATAAATGTATATATAAATATATAGTTTTTATGAGCTTTATATTTCCTGCAATTTATTTTGAAAAAGAAATGTGCAAATAATTCCAGTGGTTTCCCTATGGCTTTGAAGAACTAATTCAAAGTAATTGTACTTGACAAGGAAGTAAAACAGATGATAGTAAGCAAGTAGTGAACAATCTCTTGCTGTATGTGGAGAGTATTCCAGAATGTCCTGTTTTATAATCCATACAGGAAAAGGTACATTTGTGTATATGTAAAAGCTGAGACATGAGAATGGGAATAGTTTAAGGAAAGAACAATAAAGAATTGGAGAAAATACTGAAATTCAGCATTTTCATATCCAGCTTCTTAATAAATACCAATGTTTGTGTGAGTAAACACATGGCACATTTTTTCTTTTTCTTTTTTAATTGAGATAATATATATCAACTATTCCAACTTAATTTATATCAGTTCATTACCTGTTTCCATGTTTGTGTATACCTTAAGAGAGATTTAAATTTATCTGTGAATTTGTTACTTCAAGCTAAGAAATTACAGCACGTCTTAGTCAAATAGAATAAATATTAATAGTCATTGTGCCAGTAAAGAGCCTCAAGTTATAATATCATTATGTAATTCAGAAAGGACATCGAAATGTAAAAAGCATTGAGGATTATTTTAGGCCAGATATAAATCCTTCAAGGGTATTTGGGAAACATTATTTTACTTGTAGAATCACTGGTAGTAACTATCAGATTCCATTTTGGATGTTTGTGAAGAAAACTGATTCTCTCAAATTCTTATATTTATTTTCAAATCTAAGTACAGCAGCACCTGGGTGGCAGAGTTGGTTAAGCATCTAACTCTTGATTTCGTCTTGGGTCATGCTTTCACAGTCAGGAGATCAAGTCCCTTCTGAGGTTCTTCACTAAGCATGGAGCCTGCTTACGGTTCTCTCTCTCTCTCCCTCTCTCTGCCTCTCCCTCATGTGCTTGAAAATAAACAAACATTGGGGCACCTGGGTGGCTCAGCTGGTTAAGCATCTGACTTTAGCTCAGGTCATGATCCACAGTTTGTGAGTTTGAGCCCCACATTGGACTTACTGCCATCAATACAGAGCCCGCTTCAGATCCTCTGTTCCCCCTTTTCTTCTCCCCTCATCTCTGCCCCTCCCCCGCTCACTCACACATTCTCAAAAATAAAATAAACATTAAAAAAGAAAATAAATATTATTATTTTATTCACAAATAAACATTAAAAATAAATAATACATAAAAAAATAAAATCTAAGTACAGAAAGTATGGAGTATATTTTCTACCTGTGTTCAAGTGATCCAAATTTTACACACACAAAAGTATACATCTATTAGTTACTCAACAATAGACTTCTGTGTCTCATTTTTCAAAGCTTTTTTTCAATATGATTTTAAACTCTGATACATCTGTGAATATTCTTTCTATAAATCACACATGCCCTTAAACACACTCTTCAACTCAATAGTTACCTCATCCCTCTAAACAAGGTCTTAGGGTCCCTTAAGAATTAAATATGATTAAGAGTAACTACTCAGGACTCTTATAAAGATTGAGATTAAATAATATGAAGAGTTTAATACAAACCATTGAACTAAAAACCTAATATAAACTCACAAACCCTTGAATATGGCAATGTTGAGTAATAAACTGCCTCAACTCTTTTTTTTAAGTTTTGATTTAAATTCCAGCTATTTGATATACAGTGCGTAATATACATTTCAGCTGTACAATATAGTGATTCAACATTTTCATACAACACCAGGTGCTCATCAGAAGTGTGCTCCTTAATTCTCATCACTATTTATCCCATCCCCTCACCCTCCTCCCCTCTGGTAACCTTCAGTGTGTTCTCTATAGTTAAGAGTCTGTTTCTTGGTTTGCCTCTCTCTCTCTTTTCTCTCTTTACTCATTTGTTTTGTTTCTTAGATTCCACACCTGAGTCAAATCATATGGTATTTGTCTTTCTCTGACTTATTTTCCTTAACATAATACTCTCTAGCTCCATGTCATTGCAAATGGCAAGATTTCATTCTTTTTATGGATGAATAATATTCATATATATATCACATCTTCTTTATCTATTCATCGGTTGATGGACATCTGGACTATTTCCATAATTTGGCTATTGTAGATAATACGACTATAAACACTGGGGCGCATGTATTCCTTGAATCAGTATTTTTGTATTCTTCAGGTAAAAAACCAGAAGTGCAATTGCTCGATTATAGGGTAATTCTAGTTTTAACTTTTTGAGGAAACTCCATACTCTTTTCCGGAGTGGCTGTACCAGTTTGCATTCCCATCAACAGTGCAAGAGGGTTCCCCTTTCTCCACATCCTCACCAACACCTGTTGTTTTTTGTGTTATTGGTTTTAGTTATTCTGCCAGGTGTGAGGTGATAGCTCAGTGTACTTTTGATTTGCATTTCCCTGATGATAAGTGATGTTGAGCATCTTTTCATGTGTCTGTTAGCCATCTGTATGTCTTCTGTGGAAGAATGTCTATTCATGTCTTCACCCATTTTTAGTTGAAACTGCCTCAACTCTTAGTGACTTAGAACAGCCACCATTTATTTAGCTCATAATGCTGAAGGTCAGTAATTTGGAATGAGCTCAGCTGTGCCATTACACTAATCTGGGCAGCCTTGATTAGTCTCTACTGGGGGGTCTCTCTTGCATCTGCAGCTGGCCTCCAGGTCATATAGCAGTCATAGCATTCCAAGAGTAGCAATTAGAAGCTTGCCAAGCCTCTCAAGGCCTGGCTCAGAACTCACATGATTTTGATTCTGCCATATCCAACTGGCCAACACAAGTCACAAGGTCAGTCCATATGTTTACCTTTTTTTTTTTTTAAAGAGATTTTATTTATTTATTTATTTTCATAATATTTTATTGTCAAATTGGTTTCCATATAACACCCAGTGCTTCTCCTCACAAATGCCCCCCACCATGACCATCACCCCCTACCCCCTTCCCCCTTCAGCCCTTTGTTTGTTTTCAGTATTCAATAGTCTCTCATGATTTGTCTTCCTCTCTCTCCCCAACTCTCTTTCCCCTTCCCCTCCCCCTGGTCCTCCATTAGGTTTCTCCTATTCTCCTGTTAGACCTATGAGTGCAAATATATAGTATATTTCGCTTAGCATGACACCCTCAAGGTCCATCCACTTTTCTACAAATGACCAGATTTTATTCTTTCTCATTGCCATGTAATACTCCATTGTATCTATATACTACATCTTCTTGATCCATTCATCGGGTGATGGACATTTAGGCTCTTATCATGTTTTGGCTATCGTAGAAAGTGCCACTATAAACACTGGGGTACATGTTTACCTCTTGATGGGAGGAGGTGGGAAGAATTGAGGCCATTTTTGCACTCCACCACGGCTCTGAAATCATTCTCCTTCCTTTTGTTATACTCTAGCAAGGTTTCTACTTACCAAACTCATGGACTCATTTGAATTTATATACTTTTTACTTTCTCTTCCTACATTTCTCATCCCCCCCCGCCAGGTATATTTACACAGTACTTTGGCATTATAAAGTTTCTCCACCAAGTGGGTCACTTTATGTAATGCTCACAGCGATTACTGAGGTAGACACAGGAAACATTTTAATTTCCATGCTACAATAAGGGAACAGTAACTCAAATAGGATAATTTGGGTACTTGAGCTGACTTGAAGAGGCTTCCGAGAGTCATTTGTTAAGTTTTCAGGAGTCTTAGGAGCCAATTGTTAAACACAGCCCTTTTTAAAAGTTGAATTTTATAAATTTATAATTAAATAAATTATATTAATAATTTAAGGTAATAGATACTCAAAACACATCCCTCTCTAATTATTTTACAATTATCATGAGGTTACTTATATCTATTGTATCTTCATGATAGAAACACCTTACTGTATGTATGTGCGCCTTTCCAGTTCTACATCCAGTGATATTATGTTGGTAGCTTGAAGTTGGCTATGGTGACAGTATTTATACCATGAAAACTGACATTTATTACTGTGTTGATTGCCTACACTTTAAAAAGTGATAGAAAAAAATGTTAATGAAGCATATTAAATTTAAAGATGTGTTATGTCAAAAACTGTGTTATGTTTATGACTATTATATTGTAAATAGCACAATTGATGAAATTTTCTCCAGTATTAAAATCCTATTATCTTATTTAATAAAGAAGCCATATCATTGACATTCCAACATACCTCCTCATTGTCTCACTGGTTCACTTTTGTCTCACTCAGTAATGTAAATAAATATCAGTCAACATTCATATCAGAGCTACACTCAGCCAGTTGCTAAACATTTACCGGCCCAAGTTCACACAGCTAGTGTTAAAGGGGAGATGTGAACTCAGATCATGTGGCCCAGGCTTAGCATTCTTTTCTCTAACTTTCGGGTCTTTCTTTTCAAAGAAGCAAGGGGATAGGACTACAATTATTGATTGTAAACTAATATCTTGTTCCTTTCTTTCCTTTCTTCACATCTCATCTTATAAGGTCACTCTTTTATTTTGTTTTTTTTAATTTTTAAAAAAATGTTTATTAATTTTTCACGAGAGAGACAGAACACGAGTGGGAGAGGGGCAGAGACAGAGAGGGAGACACAGAATCTCAAACAGGTTCCGGGCTCTGAGTTGTCAACACACAGCCTGACTCGGGACTTGACCTCTGAAATGGTGAGATGGTGAGCTGGGCCGAAGTTGGATGCTTAACCAACTGAGCCACCCAGGTGCCCCAGAACTTGCATTCTTGATGTCATCATTGGGCTACCAGATGCCCTGGACTGCCAATCTCCAGACTTCTTCAGATGTGAGAAAAATAAACCCTGTCTGCTTAAGTCACTATAGGAGTGTTTTCTGTTATTTGTCACTGAGAATATTTTTAATAAAATGTGTCAAAACTAGAGGTGGGAGTCATGGAGGAGAAAAGAGTACAGTGAGGGAAAAGAGAAGTTGAGTTCATAAAAAACAGTGTTTAACTTCTTAAGAATAAACCCCTTCCAATCATCAATACTATGCATTTTCTTATAAATTATTGATCACATAGTCAGGAAGTTAATAATATATATATTATTCTGCTACAATTACTGAACTTCTAAGGAAGTCCTTCTAATGAAGAATTGCCCGGATATAGGAAATATGAGCTATAGCAGTTGATACAGTCTTGCCAAGAGTTCGCTAATTTGGGGTGAGTTATCCTTTTAAAAAATGATACTGAAAATGATAAGCAATATTCATTGCCATTAATTAAGAAAAGCAGGTATTCTCTTTCTTTCCTAATATCCTTAATTAAAATTACAGGGGGAAAAAAAGCATTTAGCCAAGCATGACTTCCTCTGCAATACTAATTTTCTGCACTAAGGAAAAAGTGCCTTTCCTTTGTGTGTGCTCAGTACTTGGTGACTAAGTAAACTCAGAGCTTCCCTGAGGTACCATCTTAAACAACTCACAGTATAATAAAATTAAATTCTTCCTCTTTTCAAAATATGATTTTTTTTTGGACACTAAGAAATAAAAGCGTCAAGAGAGTGATCTGAGAGGTGGTCAAGAAACCTAGTTCCGTGTTGTCCGGCCCTTTTAAGGTCTTGCAGCCAGGGTGCAGCTGAATTAGAAGCTCCCAAGAAGCACCAAACCAGTGAGGAGACAGGTTAGCCCTGGCTACCAGCTTCAATTAGATTTGCCAGATCTAGCTTGTTTCATCGCCACTGGGCTTAACTTGCTCAAATACCTTTCTAGCCCTATTTCTGTCTCCTGCTGTGTCTGGCTTCAGCCCTCTCAGCAATCCTATCATCACTCTGCCTTTGGTTGGTCTCCTATTTTCCATACTTGACTCTTGTCAGAATGATTTTCTAATTCCTTCTATGTTTGACTTCTTTGTTTCAGGCCTGTTAAACTCCTCAGGCTCTGCAGTCCACCTTGCGCTTTCTCTTTCCGCTGGTCATACTCCCCCTAGCTGTGGCTCAGTGGTGGGCTTTCCTAAGGGCTCAGTGCCCATCTATCTAATAATCTATGCTAGAATTTTGCCAGACATTGACCTCAAGTTTGTTTGATGTGTATTTCCGATATCAACCTTTCAAAATCTGACTTTTTAAAACTCATGGCAGGGTCCTATTTCACGGACCTGAACTTTACACTAGGAACCTCCAAGCTTACCTACAGAAGGCCCTGTGAGCGTAACTCTAAGGATCTTGGGTTATATATAATAACGACATATAGATAATTATCTCTCAATAAATCTTGGTGGGGCTGTGGAATCTTGGGGATGACTTATGGATGCCAGTAGCTTTTAACACATTCAAAGAAACAAGTGATTTTCAATGACTGCCTCTTTGATGCTGGTCTTTTGTGCCCTCCAAACTACATTGACTTTATGAGTCCCAGTTTAAATACCATTTGTATCACAGAGAAATAAAAAGAGAGTTCAAAAGTTCTCTCTTTTCTCTTTAAGTCTGTTGATACCATACCATCTGCCCCACGTCTTGACCATGTCTCTTTTTTATTGTTCTTGCTCTGAACTTAGCTGAAGGAAAAGATCACTGGAAACCCTTTTAAAATATTGTTAGCATTTCCACAAGATTCAGCATATCCTGTACTTGAGCCTTTCTGATATTATTCCCTTAGATTTATGTCACCCTCACATATTGATCCTTGAAATTTTAGATCCCTTTTATCTGTTAATCAAAATGCACACTGGGTAAAGGAAATGTCAGGAAGCACAAAAGAGGATCTGCTTTGATGGGTTCCAGAGCTTGCCTCTAGGATATTATAAACTGTATTAAATGTTCTCCAAGATGTGTATCATTTTCATTCAACTGTAAGCTTTGTGGCAGATTAATGATAAATGTATATCAGAAGTTGTTCTCATTGCTTTCTCAAACTTTGGTGATATTATATTCTTAATACTAGAATTAGCTGATGTTCTACATTTACTTTACTAAAAAAATTTTTTTAAGTTTATTTATTTATTTATTTTGGGAGTGAGAAAGTGTGGGAAGGGCAGAGAGAGAGAGAATCCTAAGCAAGGTTTGCACTGTCAGCACAAAGCCAGGGCAGGACTTGAACTCTGAAGAGACCATGACCTGAGGGGAAATTAGGAGTCCGATGCCTAACTGAATGAGCCGCCCAGGTGCCACATTTACTTTAATGAGGGTTTCCGTTGACAACTAGACCACTGTGTACTCCGTGGCTGTCACATCTGTCCCTGTATGTATGCCATCAGTCTCCCATCTTCTTCATCAAGTTGGACATAGTGCGGGAAACGTAATGACATCACTTCTGTTTTCTTCCTCTTCCTCTCTCCTTTTCTTTTTACCTCAATGTCCTCCAAACTTTCACCCTTCAAAATGGCAGATTTCCACACGTTTATACCTGTCCCTCATGTTCCACAGGCTTCATATGAGCCAGTCAGGCCCTTCTGTTGTTCAATTTTGGCCTCAGCTGCCGCCAAAGGGCGGCATTGGGCAATACTTACAAAATCATCTTTACCCTCTGGTGCTGGTATCTCAATTCCTTTTTCTCAATTTTCCATGACCATATAGATCATCTGTGATCATCCCAGGCTCTACTAATCTTCCTTCCCCAGGGCCCTCCTCCCTCTTACCCTTCCTTTGTCAAATGTGTATTGAAAGCTTGCCTCATATCAGCTGCCCAGGATACATCCGTGAACAAGAATTTCTAATCTTAGGAGCTGATAGATTTCAATCAAAGATGGTAATTTTGATAGCATTTAGTGTGCTTATTTATGCAACTTAATAAATAAGTATTGTTTACTGAGTTCATAGCACATACAGAGCACCAGGCTAGAAAATAAAATAATCAAAGGAAAGTGGCAAGTGAGGGGTTAGTTTTCTGAAAGAAAATGGGCTTTGAAGTCAGAGGAGCCTGGATTCAAAACCTCTCACCAGGATCCTGCTCTTAGACTGAGATGAGTTTTCCCCAGTCTCCTTATCTGTAAAAGGGTGATCACCACCTTGTGAGAATTGGACAAGCTGTAGTCGTGGCCGAGCGGTTAAGGCGATGGACTAGAGAATTGGACATATGTGTATGTGTGTGCTTGTATGTAATTATTTAATCTGGAATGAGACTTTGAATATAGTACCCACTGAGCAAACCAAAATATATCCTATAGCTTATCTACAAAGGGGGAGCCTCAGTTTCTCCAAATTTCAAACCTGTCTTTCAACTAGATATTCCTTTTAAAGTAATATGGCACTTTTTTTCTCCAATAAACTGGGATGTGATTTTTCTCAATCCAATATCCCAGGGGAGGAGTAATCAGCTTTTAAGTTCATTGTACCATTGACTATTTTTGTACTGTTTTAACTGAGAACATTTTGTGTGAAATATTTGAGTTTATTTTTGAAAGTATTTATTGTGTTGTCCTTTTTACTTCATGAACAGGAATCATATGTAAGAGACAATGTTACAGTTGCAATATTGATTTAAAGCTTTAAAGCTCTCTCAGAATCTTTATTACAATCCTACCCTATGAATCAGAAAAGCCTTTTTGGCATTTATGTTTTTTAATTTTTTTAATGTTTATTTCTGAGAGAGAGAAGGAGAGGCAGATGGAAGGGCATAGAAAGAGGGAGACCCTGAATCCAAAGCAGGCTCCAGGCTCTGAGCTCTCAGCATAGAGCCTGGTTCAGGGCTCAAATCCACGAACTGTGAGATCATGCCCTGAGCGGAAGTCAGATGCCCAGCTGACCGAGGCACCCAGGCTCCCCAGCACTTACGTTTTTTCTATTGGCACAAAACAGGATGTTACCATAGCCCCTCTCATTTTTTTCAGCATGCTTCAGTATTATGTCATTTTCAGGGCTACTTCCTTCCTGTGGGTCAGTTTTACCAACTTCCCAGCTGGAATCTGTATCTGTAACAGACACACCTCTGCTCCACTCATCTGCTGGCGCACAAAGGTTGGTGACTGTCATCCAGTGGTGGACTGATCATGGTCCTGGGCCTTCCCCCGTTACTCTCATATGCTCCTCCTTTGACCTAGACTGGTTTCTGATCTTTGCCTCCATCAGTTGTGTGTGTGATTATACTCCTGACCTGGTAGACTGGTGAGTTTCTGGTACACACTTTGATTCCCATTCAAATACTGGCTGCCATTGATACTGATAGCTCTCTTCATTTGAGTTTTCTCAGTAGTAAAACCCATGCCATTTGGGTATTCATTCACTCAATAAATCTATACAGAGCAGCTCATTTGTGTCAAGCTTCCTGCCTTGAGATCAAATTCTCAAGCTTATTCCTTATTTCCCCAAAGAGAGACTTTAAAAACCCTTTCTTCAGTCCCTTCTATCTGTACTTACGATGATGGTTTCCACATATTATTATTCAGTCACTGACTCTGAACCAACACTGACAATTAAGAGATGCAGCTTTAATGATGGTTTGAATCTGTGATTGGTCTTTCTGTTGTGGACCCAACATCCAGTGCACCTGGAAAGAATCCGCCACATTGCAGCTCTCTCTTAATGCCCAGCATATTAACCAACCTGTACAATAAAGTCTATAGCACAGTTTTCCAAACTAGCAATCTAGTCTCCCTCCATGGCCTTTAACTTAAGCCAGTCCACTCTCGGGAGCATTGACTAGCCCAGAGCCTACTGGTATGCCTCCACCATCACTACTGCAGCCAACTAACTGTTTTAGGCACAGTTGCTCACATGGAGTCCTATCCTAAGCCGAACTGGATGATATGCCTGGTTTTTGAGACTTGCCTGTTACTGGTCCCATCTGCAGACTGGATTCTGTATAACATCCTCTGGAACCAAAACACAACATGTGGGGCCATTAGTGTGTTGCAGTTTCTTGAGATCTTCTACTCTCCCTTCCATTCTCATTCTGTTAAGATTTTCATCTTGACCCCCTCTTCAGCCATTATTGCTCACTCACTTCATGTGTCAGGCCTGAACTTACCAGAGTTACGCCATGTGCCAATACAAAGATAAGCATATAACTTGTGATCCAAACCAGGATTTTTTTAAAATAGTTTATTGTCAAATTGGTTTCCATACAACACCCAGTGCTCTTCCCCATAAGGGCCCTCCACCATCGCCACCACCTCTTTTCCTCCCTCCCCCTTCCCCTTCAACCCTCAGTGCATTTTCAGCATTCAATAGTCTCTCAAGTTTTGCGTCCCTCTCTCTCCCCAACTCTCCCTCTTTCCCTCCCCCTGGTTCTCATTAGGTTTCTCCTGTTTTACTGTTAGACCTATGAGTGCAAACATATGGTATCTGTCCTTCTCTGCCTGACTTATTTCGCTTAGCATGATACCCTCAAAGTCCATCCACTTTCCTACAAATGGCCAGATTTCATTCTTTCTCATTGCCATGTAGTACTCCGCTGTGTATATATACCACATCTTCTTGATCCACTCATCAGGTGATGGACATTTAGGCTCTTTCCATGTTTTGGCTATTGTTGACATTGCTCCTATGAAAATTGGGGTACATGTGCTCCTATGCATCAGCACTTCTGTATCCCTTGGGTAAATCCCTAGCAGTGCTATTGCTGGGTCATAAGGGAGTTCTATGGATAGTTTTTTGAGGAGTCTCCACACTGTTTTCCAGAGTGGCTGCACCAGTTTACATTCCCACCAAAAGTGTAGGAGGGTGCCCGTCTCTCCACACACTTGCCAGAATCTATTGTCTCTTGATTTGTTCATTTTAGCCACTCTGACTGGCGTGAGGTGGTATCTCACTGTGGTTTTGATTTGTGGTTCCCTGATGATGAGTGATGTTGAGCATCATTTCATGTGCCTGTAGGCCATCTGGATGTCCTCTTTGGAGAAGTGTCTGTTCATGTCTTCTGCCCATTTCTTCACTGGGTTATTTGTTTTTTGGGTGTGGAGTTTGGTGAGTTCCTTGTATATTTTAGATACTAGCCCTTTATCTGATATGTCATTTGCAACTATCTTTTCCCATTCTATCGGTTGCCTCGTAGTTTTCTTGATTGTTTCCTTTGCAGTGCAGAAGCTTTTTATCTTGATGAAGTCCCAAGAGTTCAGTTTTGCTTTCATTTCCCTTGCCTTTGGGGATATGTCGAGTAGGAAATTGCTGCAGTGGAGGTCGAGGAGGTTTTTTCCTACTTTCTTCTCGAGGGTTTTGATGGTTTCCTGTCTCACATTCAGGTCTTTCAGCCATTTTGAGTTAATTTTTGTGTATGATGTAATAAAGTGGTCTAGTTTCATTCTTCTGCAGGTTGCTTCCAGTTCTCCCAGCACCACCTGCTAAAGAGGCAGTCTTTATTCCATCGGATACTCTTTCCTGCTTTGTCAAAAATTAAATGGCCGTACATTTGTGGGCCCAGTTCTGGGTTCTCTATTCTATTCCATTGGTCTATGTGTCTGTTTTTGTGCCAATACCATCCTGTCTTGATGATGACAACTTTGTAGTAGAGGCTAAAGTCTGGAATTGTGATGTCTCCCGTTTTGGTTTTCTTCTTCAATATAACTTTGGCTATTCGGGGTCTTTTGTGGTTCCATACGAATTTGAGGATAGCTTGTTCTAGCTCTGAGAAGAATGTTGGTGCAATTTTGATGGGGATTGCATTGAATGTGTAGATTGCTTTCGGTAGTAATGACATTTCACAATGTTTATTCTTCCGATCCATGAACAGGGAATGTTTTTCCATTTCTTGGTGTCTTCTTCAATGTCTTTCATAAGTTATCTATAGTTTTCATCATATAGGTCTGTTACATCCTTGGTTAGGTTTACTCCTACGTATTTGATGATTTTTCGTGCAATCGTGAATGGGATCAGTTTCTTGATTTCTCTTTCGGCTGCTTCATTTTTGGTGTATAGGAATGCAACTAATTTCTGTACATTGATTGTGTACCCTGCGACTTTACTGAATTCATTGATCAGTTCTAGAAGGCTTCTGGTGGAGTCGATTGGGTTTCCCATGTAGAGTATCATGTCATCCTCAAAAAGTGAAAGTTTGACTTCTACTTTGCCAATTCTGATGCTTTTTATTTCCTTTTGTTGTCTGATTGCTGATGTTAGGACTACCAGCACTATGTTAAACAACAGTGGTGAGAGCGGGCACCCCTGTCGTGGTCCTGATCTCAGGGGGAAAGCTCTCAGTTTTTCCCCACTGAGGATAATACTGGCTGTGGGCTTTTCATAAACTGCTTTTATAATGTTTAAGTAAGTTCCTTCTATTCCGACTTTCTCAAGGGTTTTTATTAAGAAAGGGTGCTGTATTTTGTCAAATGCTTTTTCTGCATCTATCAACAGGATCATATGGTTTTTATCCTTTCTTTTGTTAATGTGATGGATCACATTGATGGATTTGCGGATATTGAACCATCCCTGTAACCCAGGAATGAATCCCACTTGATCATGGTGGATAATTCTTTTTATATGCTGTTGAATTCGATTTG
>PJEM01016024.1:0-19622 GCA_004023845.1 Helogale parvula | reverse complement strand
GGTTTGAGATATCAGATCAGTCAGAATGCCTTTGGCTATAAGAAACAACCTCAACCAGAAGAATTTAAGCAATAGACATTTAATTACCACAATAGGAAATCTAGAAAATAGGCAGGCCAGGCCAGTACAGTGGTGTAACAATACCATCAAGGATGCAGGCTCAATTCATCTCTTATTCCACCATTCTTGGCATGTTGGCAATTGTCCTTGTGCTTGTTACCTCCTGTTATTCCAGGATATATGTCAGCTACTTGATTAAAATGTCATTTGTCATCCGTCTTTAATCACTGTAATGAGTCTCCTAAATCCCAATATAACAAAAATCAACACTTCTATGAAATGCATTAATCCAACAAGGAAGGTGAGTACCAAAAATATATAAGCCTATTCTCCATTCTCCATCGGCTATTACACAGGTAATAAGAAAAATAAAAGTACAGTGTTGATTGCTAGCTGGATGTAAAGCATTTCCTAATTCTAGAAAGTCAAGCAAACAGTCATTAAACATGCATAAAATCTAAAAACTAATTTGTAAATGGCATTTTCTTTAGAAGCCATGGGTGGTCCAGGAAGCAGCAGTGGAACGGCATTCCACAGATTATCTCCCCTGTATCTTTCACATCCGTTAGACTCATGGCTCACCTGTTGAATGTAAATTGCTTTATGAAGAGCTGTTCCTTTCCCCAAAGTAAACAGGCGAGGCATTGAAATAGCCATCTAGTCTGGTGCTTGCTGATATCATAGCTTCCTGATTTCCCCAGATGAGAGATATTTTATTTATGCATATCAAATGTAAGAGATCAGAGTCTTTCTTGATAACTAGGTTATCCCTTAAATATTTCCCACCATCACCTATAAATTCAGGAATGAGATTTGAATATTTATTATTAATGAGTCGTTAACATTCAAGCCCCTGAGGAAATTACTATATTAATGTGCATAAATGTTTGTTGGAATGTGTAAACAAGTTGAGAACCCTGATCCTCTCATTCCAGGAAGTTATTCTCTTTATCAAAATTAAGAATTTCAAGATTAGAATTTTTGTTTGAGGTAGGAGGGCAAGAAGCAATAAAATAAAATACATCTTCCATAGGCCAAAATGTTTAGTCCTCTAAAAAGAACACCATATTCCAGAGACAGTAAAATATTTTTTTAAAAGCCCTGACTGCTTCCCACCATCCTTTTTGGCACTTGCTTACTCAAAGGGCATGCAAACATACACACACACACCCCAACATGTTCTGGGCAGCCTTTAGCCCCTGTTGTCAAAAAAATCAACCTTACTTCCATTTACCACTTCCTCCAAACTCTTAGAATCCTCAGAATCTGATATATCCAGAAGCCATAAAAAAAAAAAGCTAATTATACTATTTACACCAGCAAGAGAAAGACTAATGGGCTTTCCCCAAGCAAATTACTAGTAAAGTATTTGTACTTTAAAAGCATGACTTATGCCAGACATATGGAAATCGAATAGTAGACCCACAGGCAAACTAGGTTTTATCAGAGGGGTCTTTCTGGCCTCTAATCATAGCTTTCTCTACTTATTAAAAAGAAAAAAAAAAAGCTTGTCAGAAAGTGTTTTTACTGTTCTCTAACTAAGGCACTTGACCAAAACAAAACCATTTTACAATGTATCCAGAAAATATCATAAGCCCAAAACAAAATAGAGATTTTTTTTCCCTTAACTGCTGAGCAAAGTCAGTTGTCTGCATGAACTTTGACAGCTCTTTCTGGTATGTAACTTTGTAAGGCCTATGCTATGAAAGAATCATAAAACTAAATAGAACTCTCAAATGCCCCTAGCAGATCCTCAAAAAGAAAGTGCCTGTGGGTTAGCTTTTTGGAAACAGGTTGTACAAAGAAGCTAACTTGGGGAATTCTTGACTAGCCCAGCCCATGGAGAAGAGCATCAGAGGAGAGAGACTGAAACTATGAAGCCAGAGGGGTGCCTGGATGGCTCAGTTAGTTAAGCATCTGACTTTAGCTTGGGTCATGATATCAAGGTTTATGGATTCAAGCCCTGAGTCAGGCTCTCTGCTGTCAGTGATCCTCTGTCTTTCTCTCTCTCTCTCTCTCTCTCAAAAATAAAATAAGTGTTAAAAAAAAAAAAAAGAAAGAAACTGTGGTTGGTTTTGGAACAAAGCCTCTATGTAGATCTGGTAAAGCTTTCTAAAACCAGAAGACAACAGTGCATATGCCCCACACTGCGAATGAGTTTGACTTCTCATCGTTTGATGAGAAGATACAACAAAAAAGATTAATGTACAGACAAGGAAAGAGCAAGATGGAAAGTTATGGGTGAGGAAATAAGAGTGCTAGAAAAGAGCCAGAAAATGCACTCTACAAGCTGATCACCTAACATCTAAGGTTCTCAGAACCCATCATACAAAACAAAGTATACATCATCAGTCAAGATCTTCTTAAGATACCAGAAACCAATCTGGATCTTAAAAACACAGGGAACTGAATTTGACTGAATTTGAAGGGATGAGTAAACAGGTAATCAAAGAGCCCAAAAAGCAAAGATGATATGGCGAGGCCACAGCAGGAATCCACGATCACCCTGGGGCAGGAGGAATCGTATAAGGAAGTGGCATCATCAGTGTCCAGAAGCACAGGACATTAGAAGAGTTGGGACCAGTGCAGGGGCCCCCATACCGAAGCTAGGCACCATGAAGGAAGCTGTCTCATGAGAGAGGAGCCTCGCCCTAGACAGGGCAAAAGAAAAAGAAATACAGATTTCCCCTGCTAGAGCATTCCTACAAAATCTTTCATAAGCCAAAATGCTATAAAGAAGCAATTCCCATCACTGTCTATCAAAAACTTTGTTAGTATTCCCAGGCCCAAAACATAGCCTCTCTTGGGCTTTACTGATACCTTAAGACACATCTTGCTAGTGGACGCACAAAATAAGTCAAGGTAAAGCCCAGATACTCACAGACACAGTTCACAGCTATGGTGGATGGATGCTAAGATGCTGAGATGATTTGTGGGGAAGGCGCTTGGTGGGGCCACTCTCCCTGCTCAGGGTGCTCTGCCTCTATAACGGCTTGCTGTGAAACACATGCTGAATGCTATTTTCCCTTCCTTTTCTTCATAACAGTGAAACATTCTCTTCAGACTTCTTTCAGTTAGCAAAAACAAGTACTAATGTAGGTCTTTCATAAAAGTAAAGTGGCATAATACAAAATTTTGAAAAGCAGGGAAATACCTGTACCCAACTTCCCCCTCCTCCTGTCCTGCAATCTTCTACCAAACTTGCCTAGAATGGAACTGGAACCTACCCAGAAATATAATTCCCTGTGATATAGAGCAGAGCAAGGGAAGGGTGCAAATTGCATCTGAGAGCAAACAGGTAAATGGTGGGCATATAGGTCAACTCTAAGAGGAAAAGGAAATTCCCCCTGCCTCCATCTAGGCTAAGCATGCAATTTTCTGACAAGTTGTGTGTGGGTATTTTTGGGGGTTTTGGTTTTTGTTTTGTTTTGTTTTGTCTATCTATCTGTGTGGACACACAACTCCAGGACACAACCAGAGGGCAGGGTCCCTAACAGTAGCTGGTGATGGATTTTCCATGGAAGCTGTAAGTCCCTTCTAGAACCAGACAGCGACTAATTCTTATTGATGGAGAGGATAGTAATTGCAGATTTGGAAGGAAGTCACACTTCAAAACAAGTCTACCCAATATCTAAACAAATGTTGGGAATTTTCTGAAATGATTAAATGCACCAATTAGTTCTCTTAATCTCATAATATCAAGCTAATTTCATTTTTCTTCAGTGACAGCATTATCATTCAGTTAATTTAGCCAGAAACTTGGGGGTGAGGGGTCATAGTTGACTCTTCCTTCTCTTTTCCTCCAAGCAATTCCTTTGATGGCCCAGCCCTCAAAAGATATGCCAAAACCACCCAGCCTTCATCCACAATCCTCTCCATCTCCACCCCTAGTCCTATTCATCTTCATCTCTTCCCCGAACCATGACAAATGGCTTCCCAGTCCCCAACCTTCTCCCATCTTCCCATCTACCCATCACTCCCAGCCTCCTCTCCCCATAAGGCTCATATGGCAACTTTTTTTTCTTTAATGTTCATCTATTTTTTGGGAGAAGGGGAGAGAGAGAGAATGAGTGGGGGAGGGACAGAGAGAGGAAGACAGAATCTGAAGCAGATGCCAGGCTCTGAGCTGTCAGCTCAGCTCAGAGCCTGACATGAGGCTTGAACTGACAAACTGTGAGATCATGACCTAAGCCAAGGTCCAAAGCTTAACCAGCTGAGCCACCCAGGTGCCCCATGGCAGCTCTTTCATTATCTATATCTCAGTGCTAATGGCATATCCTCAGAGAAGTCTTTCCTGGCCACCATTGAAAACTAGCTCCTACCCCTGCCATGTGACCCAGTTTTACTGTTTTCATGGTAGTTGCAGTGCTTGAAATTCCCTTGCTCTTGTCTTTGTTTTCTTCTTACCTTCTCCATTAGGAGGTAAGCCACATGGGTCAGTGGCTAGTCTGTCCTAGTCGCCATTGAAACCTCAGCACTACAAAAAATGCCTAGCACTAAACAGGCACTTTATAAATACTTATCAAATAAATGAAAGAATTCATTCTTCTGCTCTTCCTATGAGATTGATTGACCTGGTCAGCAATTTAGACGGCAGAGAGGCTCACCATCTAAGATAAATTTGTATTTATAGTTCTCCATATGTTTTGAGAGGGCTTTGAAAAGTAAAGATTACCCTAAGAAATGTTTCAAGCCAACTGATCTTAGTCTGCTTGAGCTGCCCTAACAAAATACCATAGGCTATATGGCTTAAAAAACAGAAATTTATTTTCTCACAATTCTGGAGGCTGGAAGTCCGAAATCAGGATACCAACATGATTGGTTTCTAGTGAGAGCTCTCTCTTCCTGACTTCTGGACCACTGCCTTCTCACTGTGTCCTCACTTAGAAAAGGACGATGCCCCTCTCCCTCTCTCTTCCTTTTATTATAAGGGCACAGATCTCATTATCATGGCTCCACACCCATGACTTTATCTAATCCTAATTGCCTCCCAAAGACCTATTTCCAAATACCATCACATTGGGTGGGGGTTATGGCTACAATATATAAATTTTTAGGGGAACACAGCATGACCATTAGCATAAAATTTACACACATCAACATGACACTAAGAAAGAGTTGTCCCTCAGCCATGTCCATAATTTCCCTGGATTTCAGTCAAACCATACTCTCTGGTATGGAGAAAGCATGTCTCTGAAAAATGATATGCTTTCTCCATACCTCTGCCTTTCCAAATTCCCTTCCTTCTGCCTGGAATAGTGTTCTCTTTTTGTCTCCCTGATACCCTTCAAGATTCAGCTCAAGAGTCCCCTTCTAGAAGGTCCCTTCCCCTCCCCACCCACTCCATCCTGGATAGAGTTAGGCATTTCTCTCCCTCTCCCTCTCTCTCCATCTCTATATCTCCTTCTCCTTTTGGCATTTCTCTTTTTATACTCTTAGGGTGTTTTGCCCAGACCTTTACGCTAGGCTTACCTAGATTTTTATACCTCATCACTATTATTAATGCATGTATCTGTCTCTTCAAGTGGACTGTATACTCTTTAAGGCCAGAAGTCATATTATATTCACCTCTGCATTCCTGGCGCCCAGCTTTTAAATGCTTAACCAGTATTTGGTGAACAAACAAATAAATGAGCTCCAGATTTTGGGCTCTGAACTCTAGGTTCTAATATCCAGAAAGTGGGGTATATAAAGAGTACGATTTTTAAAACACCTGGAATCATGAGAAAACATTGTCACGTACAACTCTTAACCTTGAATATTGGTTACAAACCTAAGGAAATTCCCTTTTAAGGAAATGCCATCTCTTCAGTGCTCTTCTGTGATGGGCTTTTTTTTCATCACCGCATCCACCTGTGCACATTTTTATTTATTATATGAGAAGGACACTGCCGAATCTTTTTTTAAATAAATCTCTCAAATTGCAGATATGTCACCATGCTATGCATTTGCTCTTCTGTTCCTTTTTGTAAGTAGATTCTCTGATGAAATGTCCATGGAGAATTGTTTCTTTGCCTTGGGCAGACAGAGGAAAAGAACGCAAATGCAACTTCATGAGATTGATGTCTTTTCCAGGACCCCCATCTACATCTCCTGGCCTCCACCCAGAGGATTGAGGTCTGCATCTGGCTGAGCTACAAGGCAAGAATACAAACCTTTCCTGAAGCCAATCTTTCCTCATCATGGTCACTCTGGCTCAGAGGCTACCATGGCTGATAAAGACTTGTCTTTGACCCAGGTTTGTCGGGCTTATCAGCTTCTATTTCCTCTTTGCCTCTTGACTATGGCTCCCACTTGCCCTTCACTGTTCTCTGATTTTACACTAAGCCCTTACCCAGAATGCCCTGACCTAGGTTCCCAGTGTCTGCCACGACACTCTTGGTCCTGACTCCAGTCTACTGCCTCTGACTTATGGCTGCCTAGGCCATTGCCCACATCCCTCTTACCTTCAACACCCTCCAGCCCCCATTCATTCCTTGTCTCTACCAATTACCTACCTCTGCTAGGGCCATGATAATGGGTGAGCGAAGAAGTTCACACCACCCCATGGATGGAATAAGTGTGCTGCTGAGACATTTCCGTCAGCTGAGATTAGACTTGGCCAACTCCATCAGGAGTACCATCTCATATGCAAATACATATGTGCTTGGTTCTAGACTTGATTCTAGTCTCCTGGAGATGATCCTTGGTAAATGATAATAAAATGTATGACTAAAAAGACCCTTGATCTCATAATTCCTTCAGTGAAGTTTTCTCTACTTTATTAATGGATGATTTTTTTTAAGCTTAAGGTTTTAAGAGATCAAGACTATTATCACTCATTTTTGTCTTTCTAAAAATGGCATAGTTCCAGGCACACAGTGAGCACCAAATATTTTAAAGTAGAGGGGAGGGAGGAAGGAAGGGAAGGAGAAAAGAAGGAAGGAAGGGAGGGAGGAAGGAAGGAAGGAAGGAAGGGAGGGAGGGAGGTAGAAGGGAGGGAGGGAAGGAAGGAAGGAGGGAGAAAAAGGAGGGAGGAAGGGAGATTCGTTCCTACAAAGGCAAATTTTTGGCACATAATAGAATCAGGTAGGAGTAGAGGTAGCACTGTAGAAATGAAAAATCACTGAACTAGGAGTCAGGAAGCAGAAACTATAAACCTGACTCCACCATGAACTTGCCATATAACCTTAAGACATTCTTAGGCACCTGGGTGTCCAACTCTTGGTTGAGTGTCCAACTCTTGATTTTGGCTTAGGTCATGATCTCACAGTTTGTGAGTTCGAGTCCCATGTTGGGCTCCACACTGATGGTATAGAGCCTGCTCCCTCTCTTTCTGCCCCTCCCCTTCTCTCTCTCTCTTTCTCTCAAAATAAATAAATAAACTAAAAAAAAAAAAAAAAGACATTCTGCCCCAAGTCTCTTTGTAGCCGTCAGAAAAATGGAATCCAGATTTCATCAGGGTTAACTGGACCTTCTTGTCTTCCAAGTTTCCTAGAGCTTAACTGACTTAGATTATGGTTTCTTTTCTCTGGTCAGATCTGTGTCAATGAACTCCAGAGACTCCCTGAGATTTGGGGCTTCTACCCAAACTTTCCTATAGTACCTGGATCTTAGAAATGTAACCCCAACTTGTCAAAGGCCAGTCAAATCTCCTAGCCAGCTCTTTGTCAAAGGTTTCTAGCTCCTTATTAAGATATGCTTCTGTCCCCCTGGTATGCCAGAGGGTTTTGAAAAAACAACCCTAGAAACCTTAATTCAGATGACCTCAAGACCTGAAAGGAAAGAAAAAAAAAGAAAATATCAGGTTCTGGGCTTTGGGCTCCTATTCTCTAAACTGCCAACAGATTTATAATTTTCCTTTTATATATATATATATATTTTAATCCTTTTTAGAAAGAGAGAAGGCAAGCATGAGTAGGGGGAAGGGACAGAAAAAGAATCTCAAGGAAGCTCCACAGCCAGCATGGAGCTGGCCACAGGGCTCGATCCCACAACCCTGGTAACATAACCTTACTGGAAATCAAGAGTCGTACACTCAATCAACTGAGCCACACAGGCGCCCCTATAATTTCCCTTTAATTTAAAATTCTATTTAGTGTAGACTAAATAGACTTTATGTAAGTAACAGGCAGCAGGAGGGATAAAGAAGCAGGAGGGATCAAGAGTAGCTTGAGCTCATCACAGTGGCATGAGGTTGTATTTCAGACATTCATGTTTTCACCTATCCCAGAGCCTTTCATGTTGAGCCTCAGAGGAGGATCTGCTTTTTGAAGACATTTTCAAAAGGAAATAATTCATAAACCTTAAGTACAAAGAGAACAATAATTCTTAAGCTTTTTATCCTCCCATTCAGCCACTATTGCCATCTTTGGCTATCCTAGGTAATGATCCTCCCAGACATGCAATAAATAGGATGGACACTACTAACATTTATACTTAGCAGCAGGCACCCCACCCCCTTACCCTGAGTCTTGGAAGAAGTCCTTAAGTGTGCATGACTTTAGTCTGTAAGATGCTTGGTTACTCCATAGTCCTAGGACCTACACAGTCCTCAGAAAAATATGAAAAAGAAAAATTGCCAAAAGACTAAAATCCCAATGACACAGGCATATATAGTATACAATGGATGGTGCACATGTTTACTTGAACTATTCAGGATCTTTAAATTAAGTTTTAGGAAGATAAATTACTTTGAGTCCATGTCAAAAGTAGTTCTGAAGCCCATCTTTGATAAGATTCCCATCCTCAATGAGATAGAGGAAGAGGGTGCATGGTACAGGCATCCAAGGTTGCTAGCTCACCTTGTGTTCAAGATCCCAACCATAACTCTAGAATAAGAAGCTCAACCTCCATCCCTCCAAAGCCAGAGCCTTCTTCAGACACCCTGGGCCCTTTCATCTCCCTCCCTGCCCACAGGCAAGACCACAGGACCCCATAAAACCTTTCTCTTTATATCCCAAATTTTAACTTCTTCCTTCTGTCCCCACTTTCAGACCCTAGTCCAATCTTGTCTGACTTCAGCTGAAGACACTGCTTCAGACCCTGTCCTTGATTTGTTGCCAACTCTATTTGGACTCTATATTCTAGACAGATCCTGTGGACCTTGGACTGTCCTTCACCCAGGACATTATCTTAATTCCCTTTTGCTCCCTAACTACTACCATATATCAGTTTCACTTCACATCCACACCCAGCTCCAGAACCCCCATCAGCACCAGAACCCCAGGACTCCCTACCAGCTGTACAGGAATGTTCATACTGGCTATGCCCAGACACCATATGTGTCATGTCACTTCTCAGGACCTGGCCTATGGGCTTAGGATTCAAGGAAAACCTGCTGTCCAACCCATGGTCAAACTGGAATCCTCAGAACTCCAGGGATGCCACAAAGGTCCCATAGTGGTCACTCCAGACTCAAGGAAGGGTGACAAATAAGATGGGCTCCAGACACCCAGCTCCTTTTTGATCTGTCTTACATGTTTGCCGTTCTGATTTGATATTTCTTAAAAGAATGGTTCCATTTTTTTGTTTCCAATCCACTGCTTACACTTATTCATGTAAACAATTATAACCAATTTGAATGACAATTTCCTTCAGTTTTTTAACTCTGTCATTCCTTTTTATTCTTTTTAATCGCTCAAAACTACTACTAAGTGAACTTGGATGGAATCTTCTTATACAAACCTCAAGTGCAAAGCCAGTTGTTTGAAACTATTTCTGAGTGGGATCAGTCACCCCTGTTTTCTCCTCATTATGAGAGAAAAAAGCCCATTTTTCCTCAGCGGTATCTCCGTAGAGTGTCCATATTCATAACAACATAATTATAACCCATGAGAGAGAAATAAAAATGTTAATAACTATTTTTCCTGAGAAACAGAAAGTCACTCAATGTTTGTGAATAAAACGTTATGGAAATGATCTAAAAAAATACATTTAAATTTGGTATTGACCTTTGTAGCAGCCAGCCCTCGCTTTCTCTCAGCTGGGAATAGTATGCATAGATATCTACAGCTCTCCACAGCAAATCTGTAAACCTCCTTCATCATGTGCTGCTGCCCTTCAGCTGCCAATATAATCCTCATGAAAAGAAGCCCCCTCCTCCTCCTCGCTAGTTAACACAACTTCACAGAAGCAAGTGACAGAAATGAATGTTCTTTTTTTCCCCTCTACAAATACAATACACGTGCTTCTCTGAAGGAGACTCAGGGGGAAAGAACAGGCCCTGTTTTCCCAGAGTTGACAGCTGGCAGGAAGGAAAAGAAATTCTTCAGCCCTCCCGGCTACTTTTATCCCTGTTCCGTGTTTCCCAGACCGCACACTTGATCAAGGGCCATTGTGAGGTAAAGGAGCACAAGTCTATACCATTACACGTTGGTTCACTTTATTAAGTTCAAGGCTTATGATACAGAATTACCTGCTTGCAAGGAAATAGGACACTTTTTCACTACATACAAGTCCACAAAAACAAGCTCAGGCCGGGCTTGGCCTCATTCACGGCAGCCGGTCACAAAGCCTTTCTCAGCATGGGAAGAGCAGCTTCTCTCCTCTCTCCCAGTGTCCTGGTTGATCTCCTCCCAGTTCTTTTTCCGAATCTACCACCTCTACAGACAGCTGACTCTCTGAGCCTGCTGAATGTATAGACATCTTTTAGTTGCTGCAGTTCCTTTTGATAAGGCCAAAATAACAAAATTTTCTCATTGTCCTTATCTTTACCAAAGCATCAACTGCATATAAGATAACCCTTGCCTTCTACACCATGTCCTCCCTCCTCTGGGATTCTTCAAGGGATAGTGTTATAATTTGCCTCACCTTCCAACAACCACAACAAAAGCCCTAATACTTTTTTCTAGAAGTCCTTTTAAGTGTGATCTTGGACCATAAGATTAAGACTTTATCCTTTAGGTGTTCAAACTACATTTCTCAGAGTCCTAGGATTCTGCAGAGTGGTTAGGTGGGGAGATGGTAACATCTTTCATTCCCACACCAAAGCAGCCCTACTCTTTTCTGTGTAATGCGCTGGGCTTATGTAGCTATGTCCTTAACTACTGGGAATTCCAAATTTCCAAAAAGAACCCATACAATTAGATAATCGCGCACACACCAAGACTCAGGCTGGGAAAAACAGCTGTTTAGTTATGCCCTGAATCCTAAGCCAACCAAAGGATGGGTGCCAGAGAACCTAGCCTCTCTTCTTCTCTTCTCATTGCCCCCCTCCATCTCTTCAACCCACTTCCCTCCACTTAGAATTCCACCTCTTCTCCTCACCTCTGGAGAAGGGGAGTAGGTTGGGAAGGAGGCATTGCACATCCAGTCCTTGTGGAGATAGAGCAGATAAAGAGCAAAGCACTCTATTCTTTCAGACTCCAAGTGAAACGTCCACAAGATAAACCTTGTTCTGCTAGTTATTCACTTCTGTAGCAAAAATAATGGCAGTATTCTGCTAACAGAAGCTCTAAATCTTTTCACCTTGGCAAATAACCTTATCCGTATCCCAACCTGATACGGACCAGTGTTGCAGTATGAAGAACTCATAAGAAAAGAAGATAAAAGAAGAAAACTATGCCCTACCATGCTTTGGACAGAGGTTTATTCCAGAGGGGAAGAAAGTAAGTTTGAGGTTCTTTTCTCTCTGCCAAAAGAAGGGCTGCTCCTTCAGCTTGGAAGCCAGAATGAAGACACTTGAACAGAATCACAAGCTAAGGACGGCCTTTGACCTAGAAGACACTTGAACAGAGTCACAAGTTAAGAGCTGCCTTTGACCCAGAGCTGGCATACTGGTAGAGCATGTAGCAAGAATTAGAACTGTGCTGTTGTAATCCACAAGATATGGGGTTTGTTTCCACTGTAGTATAACTTAGAAAAGGCTGACAAATAAAAAAATAACAATGAAGAAAATATTAAACTACGTGGCATTTTCTTTGGGTTTTCTTTGGGACCAGGTGACAGGTGAAAAGAAAAATTTTTTGAAATGATATGTGCTACTTCTAAGTAGAAACTAAAAAGCCATTTCATGGGTCCATCCATCATTGTTTTTTTTCTCCACCACGAGATCAAGATTGGGACAGCTCCTCAGCCTAGATTCCAGAACGAGGAAGACACATGCAGCCAACCACAGAGCCATGGCCATGACATGGACTGAGGAATGCACATTTGTTGTTTTAGGCACCCCAAAAAAGTTTGAAGTGATACATTTATACATCATCATATCTGCAGGAGAAAAAGAGGAGGAAGAGAAAGAGGAAAAGAGGACAAGAGGAAGAACATGTTCCGGATATCAATGACAAGAGAATTTTTAAAGGAAGAAGGATGTTTGGCACATTGTCTGTCACCAGTCGGACTCAAACAAGACCTAGATGGTAGATGAAATGAGAAATGCAAGAATTTCAATGGAAACAAGCAGCTGCTGCCCCAGGCCTAATTGATTATAGTTCTGAAGGAGACATCCAGCGAACTAGTGAAAAATCATCACACTTACAAACTTTTTGTCAGCAATACCCACAAGCAACCTCTTCCCTCCCCTTCCTACCCCACCAAAACCTCACCCTAATAATCTGTATGCCAGCATAAAAACTCTCAAGAAAACTTGATTCTTTTCCCATAGCATAAATGCATTGTGAAAACCTTTCTAAATGTGAAATCCTTGGGAACAGTGGCATTAAAAAGTACCATGGTCCACCACAAAACCAGAACACCTCTTTGTATATAGCTAGAATGATAAATGACAAAGATTTGCACACCATCATCACAACCGGTTGTGGGAATGGGGGAGAGAAACCGAACAAAGCCCAATAAAGGGGGTGCATGTAAGATTATTTGTTCAGCCAAGAAAGGCCAATATCTCTGAGAAACAAGTGGAGTTGGACAACCCCAGATGAGAAAGGACAGAAAGTCATGCTTTATTCCTCTTTTTTGTTGAGGCCTTATATTCAATCTGTTACCAATTTCTACTAATTTAACTCCACAGCGTTCATCTCTAATGCCTCTTCATTTCCCTGACACTACTGAGTATAGCAATAGTTCTTCCTGGACCACTGCAATATTTACAAGTCATGTCCTTGCTCCTCTGCCCTTGACCATCCACTCTTCACAAGGCCAATGGATTAATCTTCCTAAATCACTGCTGTGATGATATCACTCACCTACTCCCCCATGCAATGAACTAACGTCCCAAATCCCCACACTAGCTTCCAAACTCCTCCCCAATTTGGCCCACCGTTCCCTTCAGACACTTAAAAATCTGACCAAAATAAAGGATTCATTCATTTACACAACTACCATCTCTTCCTTTCTGTACCTTGTTTGAGCTGTTGCCTTCTCCCTGTATTTCCAATGTTTCAATCTTACAAATCCTTCAAATGAACTTCCTTACCACATCCTCCCTGAAGTTCTCCACAACTCTTCCAATGCGCAGGCATTGCTCCTCACTCTGAACTCACAGGTCCCATTATGTGAGTCTCTTCTTGGAGAGTTATCACTCCCAGGTGGGGTCATTTGTATGTATGCCTCTCTCCCTCTTACAGCTTACTTCAAGGCAAGACCTGTCTTCTTCCTTTTACTATGGAAGGAAGAAAAGAGGCAAGCAAGAGATGGAAGAGCTTTGCTAGTAACCTGACCTGACAGCTAAACAGCCTAAATGCCCTGAATAGTCCTCCTGACAAATTTAGTTCCTGCTTTACTGACTTCCCAGACTTTCCTCATCTTTCTAAAATGGAGTGCAGCTATGTTCTCAATTTCTTCTTCTTCCCTGATTTACTACCAAAAACATTAGGTTGCCAGATCCCTGAGCCTTCAGCACAAGGCCCAAAATTTCTTGATGGCTAGGAATAGAGCAGAACATTTAGGAAGAATCAAGCCAGTCTGGGGAAGGGAAGGGGAAGTCTCACAACAGAGAGTGCTGTGCAGAACCGTGAAGTAGAGGCATCAAATCAATTTGCATGGCTGCCTCTGAGCTACAACCTCAAATGCAAAACAGCCAGGTGTCCTGACACCTTTCAGGGACAGAAGCACAGGGCTCTGAAGCAGAGTCATCCCAAAGCTCGACAGGCATGCTGTCCCAGGAGCATCCATATGGAATGATAACAGTTTGCTGTGTTCCAGGCCCTCTGCCAAGTGCTGCACATGAATGATTTAATTTAATCCTCAAAATACCTGCCATTTTATTGGGGAAGGAGCTGGGGCTCTGCTCTGCAGTCCTCTCACAGAGATTCAGTTAGCTGGAGTTGCCGCATTCCACTCCTGCAGCTTTGATGTGATGTGTAAACAGCTCAGATGGCAGGAGGGCCCCCTGCCTCCTACCACCATCCTCCTCTCATGTTTCCCAGGGAAGGTCCTCCTGGGTGGTGACTCTCTTTCAGCACAGCCACTTGCATGAAATCTTTTATTCCATCACCTGTTGTCCTCTGCCAACCAGCACTTCCAAAGCCCCGGCACTGATTGTAAAGCCCCTGTGTGACTTAATATGTTTGATTAGTTTTGAGTGTGGGGACAATAGATGCTGCCTATCTCCTGGACCCACCACCTTCCTGACAGCAGCAGCGGTAACTTCAGTCGGTGAGTACAGCAGCGAGTTCAGTGCTGGGTTTGGGCAGCCGTCATTCCACAAGGGCTGTCCTTTAACACAAGCCTGAGTGCTGCTGGCCATACCATCCCAGAGGAAGCCTTCCTTTCCTCCCATAACCAGACTCTCTCCACTCACTCTTCATCCAGTTGCCAAATGTATCTTACTCAACAACTTTCAGTGACTCCTCATTGTTTCAATCATTACAGAAGAGGGTTGGTATCTCATATTTACAGCCCTTTTTGTTCTGGTGCAAGCAGTTTTCCAGCTTCATCTCCAGCCCTCAACTCCAGCTGAGTTCACTCCTCCAAACCTGAAATGCTGGCAGTGTTTTCCCTCTCCACTTCCATCCCTAGAAGTTCCAACACCTCCTCAAGACTCAGCTCAAAGGCCAAATCTTTTCAGAACTGCTTTCATGAGTTCTCTCCTGATTCCCCATCCTGGACGGGATTTTCCCAATTGCTGTGACTCCATGCACATCAGAGATTGTGCCTCTGTTACTGCCCTTACAGCATTGTACCTTCCACTGTAGTCACCTATGCTCTCTTCTAACTTCCGTTACCATACACCCAACTCAAAGGCAGACTTTCCTTTGTGTTCTGCCCCCCCACCCTCACTCTTACCCCCCCCCCTCACGACCACAATAGCAGCAAGCAGGGCTTCTCACCTCCTCTTTATTGAGCTGCATTATACTGTAGGTAACTGCATTGACAGAGTGATTGGGTTTACTCCTTTATCTTGGGGTTTTATCTTGAGATTTGTTGTTTTTCTTTTCCTCACTGCTCATGCTATCAAGTGGTGATTGTCCATTTTAATTTGGTAACAACTCAGAAGTTTTCTAAATATCACTTACAAACAAGTGATCTGAATACTCTAGGAAATTCTCCATGTTGTGAGGATAAAATGTGAAGGATACTGAGAAATGTGTTGGGGTTTTCCCCCTATCATGTCCCTTCCCAGCCTAGAAGCACCAGCCTGGGATGATTTTTATTCTACAGCTTGTCCTATTGGTTTTACACTTTTCCTGAGTTAGAAAAATGATTAAGTACTTTTTAATAAAAAGGTTTCTGCTTGACTCTAGACTCCAAGGTTAGAAAAATACACTAAAAAAAGATAAAAATAAGGAAATTAAGACCTATTCCACTTAATTATGCCATTAATAACTAGAAAATACAGGACATCATTAAGTGAAAAGTCAACACACAAAATGAGAGAAAATAGTTGCAAATTGTATATCTGGTAAGGAACTAGTTTCCAGAATATATAAAGAACCCTTGTAACTCAATAATAAAAAAAACAAATATCCCAATTTTTTAATGGATAAAGGGTCTAAATAGACTTTTCTCTAAGGAAGAGATACAAATAACCAGTAAGCACATGAAAAAATGCTCAACTTCTTAGTCATTAAAAAACTATAAATCAAAACCATAGTGAAATATCACTTCATACCTACTAGAATAGCTGGAATTTAAAAAAAAGTCAGATAACAATGAGTACCGGCAAGCATGTGGAGAAACTAGAATTCATACCCTAAGATAAGAATGTAAAATGATGCAGCCGTCTGGAAAACAATCGGGCTAGCATTTACTCAAATGATTAGATTTAGAGTTACCACATGAGGAAGTAATTCCTCTCTAAGGTGCCTACCCATGAGAAATGAAAACATATGCCCACCAAAAAAAACCCTGTAAACAAATATTTAAGGCAGCATTATTCATAGTAGCCAAAAAGTGTAAACAGCCCAAATATCCATCAACACATGAATGGATAAACAAAATTGCTATATCCATTCCATGGAATATTATTCAGCAATGAAAAGAAATGAAGTCCTGATACATGCTACAACGTAGATAGACCTTGAAAATATTTTGTTAAGTGAAAGAAGTGAGTCACAAAAGACCTCATACTGTATGATTCCTTTCATATGGAAGTCCAGAGGAGGGAAATCTATAGACAAAAAGTAGATTAATGTGTTGCTTGGTGCTGAGAAGGAGAATAAGAGACATGAAGGATGACATGTAAGGGGGTTTCTTTCTGAGGTGAGTAAAGTGCTCTAAAATTGATTATAGTGATAGCTGCACATATTTCTGAATATACTAAAAATCATTTATACTTTAAATGAATGAATTGTATGGTATATAAATTATATCTCAATAAAGCTGTTTTTAAAAGAGAAAAAGACTTCCTTTGCTTCATTCTTCTAATAGAACTGGAAAACAAAAAATATATCCCAAACAAATATTGATTGTTAATCAGATGGATAAATTAGATAGAATGAAAAAATTAGTTACTAGCAGTCTCCCACCTGCTACTTCCTTACCTGAAAGGATCTTGTGCAGTCAAGGACTCAGACAAATCCAACCACAATGATCAGAGTTCTTTCCATTGTGAATTACACAAACTAAACTCAAATGGCTTAAGACAAAAAGGGAAAATCTTGGTCCACAGAACCAGGAAGAATAGGGTTGGCTCTGCATCTCAGACTCAACAGGCCCCATGGATTCAAATAAGATTGTCAAAACTCTCTTCCTTTTCCTTCCCTTCCCTACCCTTCCCTCCCTTTCCTTCCTCTCCCCTGCAAGCACCACCCCCCATACACACATTCTATCCATCAAAAGTATATGCCACAGAGAGTCTTTATCAGTTTGCCAGAGACGTTGCTGCCAACAATCCAGGTTCTGTGAAGCTCATGGTCCAAGAACAGAGAGAGAGCCTGTGTTCATCAATCCTACTTCCATAGATGAAATTCCTAATTTCTAGGAAACACTTTGGTTAGCCTGGCTTAGATACATGTCCATCTTGGGCAAACTTCCATGACCAGAGAATGAAGTGCTGGGCCTAGGTTACATGCCAAAGGGGTGTGGATAAGAAAGGGACCAAAACAGAAAATGTCCAACATTAAGGAATGTTAGGGAAATTTTTTTACTCATCAGAAAATGTCATCTAGGTCTGCTCCCTAAACCAGCCAATGCACTTATTTGAACAGAGCAGAAATAAGGAGATTAATTTGAGGAGAAATAATATTAGAAAACTAACAGAATTCCAGGAAAGCCAGAGAATAAGGCTCAGAAACAGGAAGTACACCAGAAACAAAGCTGACATCATGCAATAAAGCCATTGCCAAATCACTGTTGCCGCTGCCACTCTGTGCCTAGAAACTGGATGACTCAAGTTGTCAACCCACTAGAAGGATTCCTCCTGGTGGCCATGTGTTCAGCTGAAAAGTGAAGACTCTATTCCTAAGAATGAGGAGAGAATGAATTTTGAGTGATCTGACTGGTTGGCATGGACCTACCCCAGATGTCATCCATTGCCCATTATTTCTTGTGTTCCTAACATGTTAATGTTTGTCCTGTAGTTTCATTTTTTTGAAATTTAATTATCTAATGTGTTAAAATAAGCCGGGAAGGGTTTGGTAGAGTTGCACTTTTCATTTCTGTGCTATGGACCTGTCTGGTAATGTGTGAGATTCATATGAAGTCTCACATAAACACATTGTAAAACCCAGAAGATAACTAGCAATAACAACACTTCTCTCTTTTCTTCACCTTTCCAGCTGCAACAGAACTAACACCTCCCTGCACGTGTCTGGATACAGGGAACTCATTGATAACACAAAGTGTATTCAGACAAAGCAGCTCTGACAGCCAACTCCTCTTGGCCTTGGGTGATGGTGGGCAAAGTATTTGGTGATGCTGTCCCTGCAGGCACTTGGTGGATCAGCCAGTTGTGTTGTGACCTGAGCCATAGGCTCTAAGGTATCCAAAGCCTCTAAGCCACCAGTCAGTGGAGTCAATGGGAAATGATGGGATGGATGCACATGAAATAAATGTGCAGAAATGGAGGCCAAGCGGTCTTGATGTGGGGTATTTCACTAGCTATAGTGGTTTGTCATTTAATGTCTGGGATAAATATATAATTACTGATTTTATTCTTTGGTAATGATTTTTTATTTTGAATTGATTGTAATTGCACAGGTTAATTGTTTTGAGAATTCCCTTTCTCCCTCAGAAGTGTCTCAACTTAGACTATAAATCATATAGACCCTGTAACAATGGGAGGAAACTAGCAATATCTGCCAGTCTGCCCTTCACTATCCAAATCTGTATGAGCACCTGAGCACCCCAAGGGAGACAATCATGAAATCTGACTGAATTATCATCCAGCTCAAACTCCAGGATCTTTGAGAGCTATGCAATCTTCTCAATAATATCTAAATGCAGCTCCTCATGGTCTGGCAACCTCCAAACTAAAAATTAAGTTAGCTACTTCCAACGTGCCCAGTGAACAGTGTTGGAGAATGAGACGGCAATTGTTATTCCCGCCCTGGCAGTAGAGCAATGTCTTTGGTTAGTGTGATGCGTAATTTTATGTCAACTTGACTGGACTAAGGGATCCCTAGATAGCTGGCAAAATGTTACTTGTGGATGTGTCCATGAGGCTGTTTCTGGAAAAGATTAGCATTTGAATAGGTAGATGAAAGAAGATCCCTCTTACCAATGCAAGTGGACATCACCCTTTCTTTTTTTTTTTAAGTAGTTTATTGTCAAATTGGTTTCCATACAACACCCAGTGCTCTTCCCCACAAGTGCCCTCCACCATCACCACCACCTCTTTTCCCCCTTCCCCTTCCCCTTCAACTCTCAGTTCATTTTCAGCATTCAATAGTCTCTCAAGTTTTGCGTCCCTCTCTCTCCCCAACTCTCTTTCCCTCTTCCCCTCCCCCTGGTCCTCCATTAGGTTTCTCCTGTTCTCCTGTTAGACCTATGAGTGCAAACATATGGTATCTGTCCTTCTCTGCCTGACTTATTTCGCTTAGCATGGCACCCTCAAGGTCCATCCACTTTCCTACAAATGGCCATATTTCATTCTTTCTCATTGCCATGTAGTACTCCATTGTGTATATATACCACATCTTCTTGATCCACTCATCAGGTGATGGGCATTTAGGCTTTTTCCATGTTTTGGCTATTGTTGACATTGCTGCTATGAACATTGGGGTACATGTGCTCCTATGCATCAG
>PJEM01016023.1:0-27559 GCA_004023845.1 Helogale parvula | reverse complement strand
CTCCCCCTCTTTCTCCATTCTCTCCTTCTTTCCTGCCTTCTTTCCATCTTTCCTTCCTTCCCTCCTTCCTTCCTACCTGCCTGCCTTCCTGCCTTCCTTCCTACGTCCCTTCCTTCTTTCCCTCCCTCCCTTGTTTCTTCATTTTTCTCCCTTTTATTTTTTTCTTCCTTTCTCTCTTTTCTCTCTCTTTCCTTCCGTCTGTCCTTCCTTCCTTCCTCTCTCTCTCTTTCTTTCTTTGTTTCGTTCTTTCTTTCTTTCATTCGTTCTTTCTTTCTCTCTTTCTATAAGCTTCCCCTATATTTATAGACTATTACATTTGTCTTTTTAAAAAATATTTTACTGTCAAATTGATTTCCATTCAACACCCAGTGCTCTTCCCCACAAGTGCCCTCCTCCATCACCACCACCTCTTTTCCCCCTTCCCCCTTTCCCTTCAACCCTCAGTTCATTTCAGCATTCAATAGTCTCTCAAGTTTTGCGTCCCTCTCTCTCCCCAACTCTATTTCCCTCTTCCCCTTCCCCTGGTCCTCCATTAGGTTTCTCCTGTTCTCCTGTTAGACCTATGAGTGCAAACATATGGTATCTGTCCTTCTCTGCCTGACTTATTTTGCTTAGCATGACACCCTCGAGGTCCATTCACTTTCCTACAAATGGCCATATTTCATTCTTTCTCATTGCCATGTAGTACTCCATTGTGTATATATACCACATCTTCTTGATCCACTCATCAGGTAATGGACATGTAGGCTCTTTCCATGTTTTGGCTACTGTTGACATTGCTGCTATGAACATTGGGGTACATGTGCTCCTATGCATCAGCATTTCTGTATCTCTTGGGTAAATCCCGAGCAGGGCTATTGCTGGGTCATAAGGGAGTTCTATGGATAGTTTTTTGGGGAGCCTCCACACTGTTTTCCAGAGCAGCTGCACCAGTTTACATTCCCACCAACAGTGTAGGAGGGTGCCCGTCTCTCCACACCCTCGCCAGCATCTATAGTCTCTTGATTTATTCATTTTTAGCCACTCTGACTGGTGTGAGGTGGTATCTCAGTGTGGTTTTGATTTGCGTTTCCCTGATGATGAGTGATGTTGAGAATCGTTTCATGTGCCTGTAGTCCATCTGGATGTCCTCTTTGGAGAAGTGTCTGTTCATGTCCTCTGTCCATTTCTTCACTGGGTTATTTGTTTTGTGGGTGTGAAGTTTGGTGAGTGCCTTGTATATTTTTGATACTAGCCCTTTATCTGATATGTCATTTGCAACTATCTTTTCCCATTCTGTCAGTTGCCTATTAGTTTTCTTGATTGTTTTCTTTGCCTTGCAGAAGTTTTTATCTTGATGAGGTCCCAAGAGTTCAGTTTTGCTCTTGATTCCCTTGCCTTTGGGGATGTGTCGAGTAGGAAATTGCTGCGGTGGAGGTCTAGGAGGTTTTTTCCTACTTTCTCCTCGAGGGTTTTGATGGTTTCCTGTCTCACATTCAGGTCCTTGAGCCATTTTGAGTTAATTTTTGTGTATGGTGTAAGAAAGTGGTCTTGTTTCATTCTTCTGCATGTCTTAAAATCCTCTATAGATAGAGGGGCACCTGAGTCGCTCAGTCAGTAAAGTGTTAGACTTTGGCTTCAGTCATGATCTTGTGATGCATGGGTTCAAGCCCCACATCGGGCTCTTTGCTGACAGCTTGGAGTCTGGAGCCTGCTGGAATTCTGTGTGTGTCTCTCTCCCTCTTCTCCTCTCCTTCCCGTTCGCCGTTCGCCTTCTCTCTCTCTCTCTCTCTCTCTCTCTCTCTCTCTCTCTCTCTCAAACATAAAATAAAAACATAAAAAAATTTAAATCATGAATAGATATCAAATTGTACTTTTCTGTCTCTATTGAAATGATCAAGAGTCTGTTTATTCTGTTAATACAGTGACTGTTATTTGCAGATGCTTTTTTCAAAATCTTTAGTGAAGTTTATAATCACAAGGGGACAAAAACATACGTGTGTATCTTAATAACCTTTCAAAAATTAAACATACACATTCAGTTAGCACCTAGGCCAAGCAGCAGAATATATTAGCAACACACAAACGTCTCTCATGCTCTCTTCCATCTATATTTTTCAAATGTAAATCCAGCTTTGTTCTCCTAGGATAAATGTAACTTTGTTATGTGGATCATCTTTTGTTACGGTGGTTCAGTTTGCTAAAGCTTTGCTTAGGAGTTTTTGCATCTTCTGTTCATTAGCGAGATCGACTTGAAGTTTCCCTTTCTCGTACTATTTTTGTTGCTTCCATCATCAACGTTTTCCATTTTTCTTTTTAAATTTATTTATTTATTTATTTATTTATTTATTTATTTATTTATTGAGAGAGAGAGAGAGAGAGACACAAAGAGAGAGAGAGAATCCCCCAAAATAGGTTCTGCACTAATAGTGAGGAGCCCAACGTGGTGCTCCAACTCAGGAACTTGTGAGATCATGACCTGAGCTGAAATTAAGTCTGAGGCTCAACCGACTGAGCCACCCAGGTGCCCCATCAGCGTCAAGGTTTTCTAGTCTCATAGACTGAGTTGGGGAATAGTTTCTCTTTTCTACCCTCTGGGAGTTTTTATATAACATTGGGATTATCTGTCTTGATACTTTATTAAAACTTGACCACTAAACAGCAGTGATGCCTGTTTTCTTCACTTTTTCCCCCCGATTGTACTGTGGATAATTTCAAACATATACAGATAGGGTTTGTATACAAACTTACAATCTCCAAGTTCATTATGGCAGAGCTGGTCCTGGAACTGTAGCTGGCATCAGATTCCAAATAAGCCAAAGGGTTTGTGAAAACAGAATGCTGAGCTCCCCATCTATAGTCTCAGTTTAAAATGTCTGGGGTGGGACCCAGAGTTTGCTTTTCTGACAAGTTCCCTGGTGGTGCAAATGCTGCCAGTGGGGAATCACCCTTTGAGAAACATTGTATATACATGACAGAACGGCGAGGGAACCTCCAAGTATCCATTACTGGACTGCAAGCATTAACAACTCATACTCAATTTCATTTCATATAGACCTTCTCCCCTCCCTCTCTTCCAGATTATTTTCAAGAAAATACCAGAAATCATTCTACCTTATTGTGGAACACTTCACCACATAGCTCTAAAAAATGAGCAATCCATTTTCTTCAGCTTTCTATTAAAATGCACAAAGTTGAAGAGTGAACATTCTTTTACCTAGATTTCTTATTATCCCACTCAAGTTCCAAACATTTCACCTAATTACTTAAGAATGGATCTCCTAAGAACTAGGATATTCACTTGTCTAACCATACTACTGTTGTCATGTTGAAGAAATTTCACAATGACATGATAATATTATCTAAGTCCATACACAGCCCGTATTCAAATATATCCATTTGAGGGTCAACAGTTCAATCAAGTATCATACATTGCATTCAGTTGTCATGTCTCTTTAGTATCTTCTGGTCCTAAACAATCCCTCAACTTAGATCTTCCACGACAATGACATTTTCCAAGATCCCAGACTTATTTGCTTCCAATGTGTCCACAATATGGTTTTGCCTGATATTTTCTTCTCTTTTAGATCTCTGTTTAACATTTTTCACAAGAATACTAACTAAGTGATGGGTAGTTCACGTTACATCACATCTGAAAGCTCCAAAGGTCAGTTTTTCTAGCTGTCCATGCTGCCTCTTGGCATTACTCCGTTTGATCACTTCTTTATGGTATCGTTGGGCAGATCACTCCATTGTAAAGGAACCTTTGTTCCTCTGTGACTTGTAAGCAGTCTGTAGCATGATATTTTGATAGCATATGAGCATTTTGTTTCTTCCCTGTAAAATTTCACCTCTTGGCCTTAGTTTTTGTTCCTAGCTCTTGCCTGACTTGATTATTATTTGGAGGTTGAAAAATGATCACTTTCTAGTGCGGTCATTCGTTTTTACTTTTATTGGTGAACATTTTGTTGTGAAGATGAACATCCCAGCTCCCCACTCCCACCCTGTTGCTGTTGCTGCTGTTGTGTTTGCAGCAGCAGAGGAACATGAAAAGTCACTCATTCATTGTGTTCAAGGAAATATAAAGAGAATAACGTGGACAATATTAAGAGAAATGTAGGCCTAACAGAAGAATAGGAGAAACCTAATGGAGGACCAGGGGGAGGGGAAGGGGGAAAGAGAATTGGCGAGAGAGAGGGAAGCAAAACCTGAGAGACTATTGGATACTGAAAATGAACCCAGGGTTGAAGGGGGAGGGGAAGGGGGAGGGGAGGTGATGGTAATGGAGGAGGGCACTTGTGGGGAAGAGCACTGGGTGTTACATGGAAACCAATTTGACAATAAATTATTTTAAAAAAGAAAGAAAAAAAAGAGAGAAATGTAAGCAAATTTAAGATGAATTTGGTAAAAATTTCTCTAACAGTCCAAACAGAACAGCAGACTCTATTACCTGAAATTAATAATAACAGCAACAACAAAAATTTTTTAACAATTATTAGGAGAACCTGAGTTATAAATTTGGCCAGCTATAAAACGGCTTGACTCTTTTTTGTGCTCCGTCTCTCTCTCTCTGTCTCTTTCTCTCTCTCATACACACACGCACACACACTCACACACAAACTTCTTAGACACATGCCTTAAAAATATAAATAAAAACCACTGTTTATTTCAGTTACAGTTGTCCCTCAGTTACAGAATGTATGTTAGAAAATTGTGACTGCATATATTACGTTTTACAAAAAGCAGATCTTCAAACAAGACTATATAACTATATAACAATGTGAAAGAGGAATTGATTCAAAATCTGAAAAAAATTTTCAAATACTTTATTATTACCTTACCTGAGTCATGAGACATGAGACCCTAGCCAATTAATACCTTAGGTACATTTTGCCTCCAAAGATTTTCCAATTAGCTTGGACATGATTTGTAGCTTAAAGAATTGAACTCATAGTGCAGAGATTGTGGAATCTTTTCTATCACTTAGAAAACAATTTGAGCTAAGTACAAGAAGTATTACAAAAAACAGTTTCTGTCATGAAGGACCGTAGTCTAGCTGTTATGCTGGAAAGCACATTTCATTGTTGTTTTAAATCAAGAGTCCGATGTTTCTCTTATGCTTCTTTCCACTGTATGATACATATGGATACTTAGCTTTCTAAAATATGCTATATGTAATGTATCATGGGTATAGTTATTGATGTCATTCAGTAAATATGTGCAAATGCAGTGATCCATTGTAGCTTAATTTTTTCATTCTTGCTAGAAGTTTGTTAAGTTTTATGGATCTTTTCAAAGAACCAGATTTTTGTTACATTGATATTCTCTATTGTTTTCTGTTTTTTATTTCATTGACTACTGGGCTTAATCTTTAGCATTGCCTTCCGTCTGCTTGCTTTGCTGTTCTTCTTCTAGTTTCCTGAGGTGAGAACTTAGATTGTTGATTTGATGCTTTTCCTTTTGCTTAATGTAAACCCTTAATGATATAAGTTTCTATTTGAGCAATGTTTTCGCTTCATCCCACAAATTTTCATATGTTTTATAATCATTTCTATCCAGTTCAATTCATTTCTTTGTGTGCTGGAACATTTTCTCTTTAGTCCATGGATTGGGTGGCCTCCTTACCCTGGGTGTTGAAATCATTTCAGCAGGGATAGGGCAAGTTGTCTCCTTACTGCCTGGTGGAAGTATAGTTCCAGAATCTCCATGTGATTGATATCCACTAACATAGGAGGGGCAGAGTGGCCCCTGTTTCCAACCATCACATGTGGAATTCTAGGCTTCCCATTGAACCTTTGCTGGTTTGAGTGGGAGCAAAGCCAAGCTTGTTCTGAGGTGTTTAGCTGAAGTGGAGCAGTTAACTGTCAAAGGGTTTTCTGTCTTGCAAGGCTGCCACTTTTCTGATCCTTATGCTAGAGACAGCAGACTTTTGTTGCAGCTGTTTTGTTGTTCTCATTTTCATCCTTGTCATCATCATTGGTTTGCCTATGTCTTCTGTCATTTCTGGGTAGCTAAAGTCTGGGATATATGATATGGAAAGAAAACCAAGGGAATTCACCACTGTGTCTTTCCCTTGGTTCTGAGATCCCTAGTTGTTCTGCCTTCTCTCCACTTTGCAGAGTCCTATGTTTATTTTATATGTGGTGCCCAGGTTTTAAGGTTGTACTTAGTGGGAAAAATAGGGAACTGTACCTCTACTCTATCTTCCCAGAAGCAGAAATATTTATGTGAATTTAATTATGAGTGTTGATTTTTTGGATGTGTTTGGATTTAAAATTAAATTTAAAATCAATTTTAATCCTACTTAAAATAACTGAATTTTAAATGAAAATGAAAATGAAATATGTCTTTTGAATTCAATATCTTTGTCTTTGACCAGAAACTCTAATTTTTGCAAGAAATAAACTCATCTACTTGAGAAGCTATTTGAAAAATATACCCCAAAATGCATGTGCTTTGAAGAGATAGAAATTAACATTTAAAAGACTCCCAGAGAAATCAGGCATAATTAAAACAATTCCATCCTGGGCAAAACCTAAATTTTAGGTCATAATAATAATTTCATGGGGAAATTTCTCAGTCCTTTAACTCTGGATGTTTTTCCCAATTTCTCAGGTCTATCCACCTCATTGAGTTAATATTCAGAAACATACTTCAGCTTCAGTAATAAATATGAGTATTCCTATAAAAGCTCTTAAAATGACAATTGGGAAATTCAGTAGATGTGGCAAATTTGTCACTTGGTAAATTCATTAATTTCAGGTGAGTTGATTTTGTTGTCATTCAGCATCACAAAGCATAACAGGGAGAATCCTGAACAAAGGAGGCTCTTCTCCTGGTCACCATCCATCTGTGCAAGCACAGGGAGGGAAGAACTCATTGTTGGCCAAATGAGGCAAATGGATTCTGAATCTCTTAATTTGGATTACAATAATGGACTCTGTGTTTGAGGCATTTTGGAGGTCTAGCGATAGTAATTAGAGCTAATATTTTGGGGGCATTAGCTATTTGCCATATAGTGCACTAAATATTCTACAAACATTGTCACATTTAATAAGCCTTCCCCCATTATTATCCTCAGTTTTGCAAATTGGAAATCTGAGGCTGAGAGAGACTAAGTAATTTGCCTAGCTAAGAAGTGGTAGAACCAAGTTTCAATTTAAAAATTGTCTATCTTATACAATTGTCATTTGAGGGCTCTTGGCAACTTTACAGACATCTTTATCCAAGGTCCCAGAATACCTTGAGTAATAAAGCCTTGAACACACCGGTTGTACGGTAGCAGGTATTTCTTGCAGTTCAAAGGGTTTCATCCAAATAAACATTCATTGTATGTAAACTCATATTGTAGGCTACTGTTGGGAATCTTTGATCAATGGCCAAGTGATATTTGTTGAATATGCAGAGACTGATTCAGAAAGAGAAAGATGGAGCTGTATTTCCATACTGTGGTGTGAAGAGTAGTCTTTTGGGCCTCTTCTACGTCTTAACCAAAAGTCTATCAATAATCAGCAGGGCAGTGGGCTGCATCAATATAAACATAAGCTATTTCAGTGGAAAATACTAAGCTGGTCTAAGGAATTATGAAAATCATAATTCATTGTTCAAACAAATCTCCATGTATAACTCTTCCTATGGGAGATCTCTGCAGCCCTTCCTCTGCATTTTCACTCTCTTGAGGCTCTCAGCTTCCTGAAGGGATTAAGGATGAAGTTAGCTACAACCAGAGATATTAGTCCAGGCTTGCTGCCAAAATATCCAGGTGAAAATCTGGTTTTATTGAAGACATGGTGGCCAAAAATAACTCCCTTTAAACTGAATTAAGATATAATTTGGTGACCAGTTGCAGGTGTGGCAATCATTATGCTTCAAATGTTCAAGTTAGATTGACTGTTTTTTTCAGGAGTGACAACTTTGAGATCAAAGATGGTATCTTATACATCTTTGCTCCTACAGCTCCTGTTGTGGGCCTTTTCACATGGTCGGTGACCAAGAAAAGTTATTTCTTGAGAGACATGTAAGTGCCAAGCACAGCCACAAACACCCTGATAGACAAGCACAGTGAAAGATTGTACTGGAAGCCGGCCAAAATGGCAAAAGAAGAACCTCTGAAAATTCTGTCCTCCCTAAAAGCCATGAGAAAACTGGCATAAATTTTCAGAATCAATGTTTCCAGAACTCTGAAAATTCACCAAATGCATGCAACACCATCAAGGATGTTTATTCTAGAGAAACAGATGACTCTCAGTAGGAAAAGTAAGCGATGTAGCATATTAACTGGCCCTATTCTCATGCTCCCCTATCCAACTCTGTGGTGGCCCTTGGATATGGACAGCCTGCAATTGCAGTGAAAGCCAGCAGCCTGGCAGCTGCCAGAGGAAGCAGAAAGGAGAAGGGCCTCTTGCAAAGTTTCACCCCCAAGGAATTGCCATTATTTGACCTGTCTGGTTGGTTCTGTATGACCCCACCTGCATGGCTGTCTGTATTTGCACGGACTCAGAGCTTGCCCGTTTGAAAAAAGACCTTTTCCCTGGGGACATTTGTCAAAAGCAGTTAGGGGCAATTGGTTAACCTTGCAGCTGCCTCAGGCAGTAGATAACACTTGCGGTGAACAGTAAGTGAACCAAAACCTTAAAAGGAAACACTGAGTAATAAGATGTCCACAGGGACTTTAAAAAGCTGTGACATTGTCTCAATTAATCTTTGACAAAGCAGGAAAGACTATCCAATGGGAAAAAAAAGTTTCTTCAACAAATGTTGCTGGGAAAACTGGACAGCGACATGCAGAAAAATGCTGGCCCACTTTCTTACACCATACACAAAAATAAATTCAAGATGGATGACTACCTAGATGTGAGACAGAAAACCATCACAATCTTAGAGGAGAACACAGGCCGCGACCTCTTTGAACTCGGCAGCAGCAACTTCCTACTATACATATCTCCAGAGGCAAGGGAAACAAAAGCAAAAATGAATGGTTGGGACTTCATCAAAATTAAAATCTTCTGCACAGCGAAGGAAACAATCAACAAAACTAAAGGGCAACCTATGGAATAGAAGAAGATATTTGCAAATGACATACCGGATAAAGAGTTAGTATCCAAAATTTATAAAGAATTTAGCAGACTAAGCACCCCAAAATCAATAATCCAGTGAAGAAATGAGCAGAACATATGAATAGACACTTTTCCAAAGAAAATATCCAGATGTCTAACAGACACATGGAAAGATGCTCAACATCACTCATCATCAGGGAAATACTAATCAAAATCATGATGAGATACCACCTCACCCCTGTCGGAATGGCTAAAATTAACAACACAGGAAACAACAGGTGTTGGTTAGGATGCAGAACAAGGGGAACACTCTTACACTGTTGATGGGAGTGCAATCTGGTGCAAACACCCTGGAGAAAAGTGTGGAGTTTCCTTGAAAAGTCACAAGTAAGGGGTACCTAGGTGGCCGGGTCAGTTAAGCACCTGACTCCGGCTCAGGTTACCATCTCATGGTTCATGAGGTCGAGTTCCACGTCGGGCTCTGTGCTGAACGCTGAGAGCCTGGAGCCTGCTCCAGGTTCTGAGTCTCCCTCTCTCTCTGCCCCTCTCCTGCTCATGCTCTCCTCTCTCTCTCTCTCTCTCTCTCTCAAAAATGGATAAACAATAAGAAAATTTTTAAGTTAAAAATAGAACTACTCTACAATCCAGCCATTGCACTACTAGGTATTTACTCAAATGATGCAAAAATCCACATTCAAAGGGGTACATGTACCCCAATGTTCAAGGCAGCATTATCAATGGTAGCCGAGCTATGGAGAGAACCCAAATGTCCATCAACTGATGAATGGATAAAGATGTCGTGTGCCTTTTAGAGAAAGGCAAATACCATATGATTTCACTCATATGTGGAATTAAGAAAGAAAACTGATGACCATAAGGAGGGGGGTGGAGAGAGGGAAACAAACCATGAGAGACTGTTAAATTAGAGAATAAACTGAGGATTGATGGAAGGAGGTGGGTGGGGGTGGACTAGATGAGTGATGGGTATTAAGGTGGGCACTTGTTATAATGAGCACTGGGTGTTGCATGTAAGTGATGAATCACTGAAGTCTAGTCCTGAAGCCAATGTTACACTGTATATTAACTAACTAGAATCTAAACCCAAATGGAAAAAAAGAGCTGTGGCCTTATCCCTATGAATCCGGAAGGCCAGACACATTCCCAACACCACAGCATGCTCCAGAAAGACTCGAAAAGGTCCTAAACTCTCAACTCGGGTTAAATTTGAGGCTCTGAGAAAGCAGAAATGAAGGTCTTCCTGGCCGAGTGTAGAAGGCATGCCCAACATACACACAGACCTCCATGTCAAAGACTGAGTGTTTTAACAGTTTCAGGCATTTAGAGACATCTCTGCACCCAATCATTAGTTAACCACTAAGCTAGCCAAGCATTGAATTCAGTGGCCATGTACCACAGAGGATACAGACTTTACAGAGGCAGTTCAGAAAAGCCACCAAACAAACAAATGACAGCAAAAATACCACAACAAACAGCAATAATGAAACCTGGAGAGGAGGCAGAATCTGAATTCCAGAGTCACCACTTTCTATTACTTAAAATGTTCACCTTTCTACCAAAACCTATCAGACATGCAAAGAAACAGGAAAGTATGGGACATACACTGGGATACCCAGACATTGGGTTTACAAGACAGAGACTTTAAGTCAGTTATTATAAATATGTTCAAACATCTAATAAAAGCCGTGTCTTGTGAATTAAAGGGAAGTATGAGAATGATGATTCATTAAGTAGATATATCATCAAAGAGAGAGAAATCATTTTTAAAATATCGAACAGAAATTCTGGAGTTGAAAAGTATCATAACTGCAATGGAAAATTCATGGGACCAGTTCAACAGAAATTGCATTTGGGGCTAAAAAGAATCACCAAACTTAGAAGTTAAAGCCAATTGAGATTGTACAGTCTGAGGAAAATAAAGAAAAAATAATGAGGAAAAATTAACAGAGCCTCAGAGACCTTGTAGGACATGATAAAGCACAGCACTTATGTGTAATGAGAGTCCCTGGAGGAGAGGAGAGGAGGTAAAGGGAAAGAAAGACTATTAGAAAAATATGGAGCATCTGGGTGGCTCAGTAGTCTAAGCGTCTGACTCCTCATTTCAGCTCAGATCATGATCTCATGGTTTGTGAGATGGAGCCCAGTATCAGGCTCTTTGCTGACAGCATGGAGCCTGCTTGGGATTCTCTCCCCCCACCCCCTCTGCCTGTTTCTCTCTCTCTCTCTCTCTCTCTCTCTCTCTCAAAATAAATAAACTTAAAAAGATAAAAAATAATGGCCCAATATTTCCCAAATTTTACTAAAATTGTGAATCTAGTGAAACAAAAACGATTGAAAACTCCATGAAAGATAGGCTCAAGGAGAACTGCACCTAGAAACAGCTTAGCCAAACTCCTGAAAAGCAAAGACAATGAGAGAAGATTGAAAGAAGACATACAAAAGCAGCTCATCACACACAAGGGATCCTCAGTAAGATTAACAGCTGACTTCTGATCAGAAACCATGGGGAACAGAAGATAGTGGGGAGTCATAGTCAAAGTGCTGAAAGAAAAAGAGTGTCAGACAAGAATTCTCTATCCAGCAAAACTATCCTTCAAAATGAAGGTGAAATACAGCCATTGTCAGGTAAGGGAATAACTGAGCGAATATATCGCTAGCAGGCCTATCCTACAAGAAATGTTAAGGCAGAAATCCCCAAAAGACACTAGAGAGTAACTCAAATCCGCCTGCAGAAATAAAGAGCATCCCTAAAGTTAACTAGGCTGGCATTTATAAAAGACAGCATAAACGTATTGTTGTTTGTAACTTTCTTCTGACTTTACCTGATTTAAAACACAAGTGCATAAAGCAATAATTATGGAACCATCTGGATGGGCTTTAAAGGTATAAAGATGCAATTTTAATGACAATAATAGTACAAAGGGGCTGGAGAGTTCAGAGGTATAAAGATCAAAGTTTTTACATAATATTGAAATTAAATTGGTATCAGTTGGAGTTAGATTATTTTAAATTAAGACTTTAATTGAAATTTGTGAGGCAAACACTAAGAAATAATTCAAAATTGAAGTAAACAATGAGGGAATAAAAATAGTACCCGAGAAAATATTAAAATATTTTTTAACATTTATTCACCTTTGAGAGACAGAGAGACGGAGTGTGAGCAAGGGAGGGGCAGAGAGAGGGGAAGACACAGAATCTGAAGCAGCCTCCAGGCTCCGAGCTGTCAGCACAGAGCCGTTGTGGGGCTCGAACCCACAGACTGTGAGATCATGACCTGAGCTGAAGTTGGACGCTTAACTGACTGAGCCACCCAGGTGCCCCAAGAGAAAATATTTTTAACACAAAGTGGCACCTCAATGGTCAGAGAAAACAACATGAGAACATGAGAAAAAAATGACAGTGGCAGTCACAAATCATACCATATCATTAATTATATTAAATGTAAGTGGAATGAACACGAAAAGGCAAAGCAGTTATTGGCAGAATGTCATACAGATAGAAATCAGAATGGTGGTTGCTAGGGATTGTGGGAAGAGAAGGGGAATGGAGAGTTCATGTTTCATGGGTGCAGAATTCCATTTGTGGAAAATGAAAAGGTTCTGGAGATGAATATGTTGATGGCTGCACAACAATGTGATTGTGCTTAATGAAACAGAGGTGCATGTTTAAAAATGGTTAAATGTTAAATTTTATGCCTTGCACATTTGACCACAATTTATAAAAAGGGAAAAAAAGAAAAGAAAGGCCATCTCCTGCCCATTCTTTGGGAAGTTAAATATTGTTAACCTGGCCACACACCCCAAACTGATCTACATATTCAATGCAATCTCCAATAAAATCCCAGCTGACTTCTCTGCAAAAATAAGTGAGCTAGTCCCAAAACTTTCACAGAAAATCAAGAATTCAAGACTAGCCAAAGAAACCTTTAAAAAGAAGGTTACAGTTGGACGACACAGACTTTCCAATTTCAAATCTTACTACGAAACTCCAGCAATGAAGATAGTGTGGGTTTAGCATAAGGATCGTTATATAGGTTCATGGAAAAAAGTTGAAAGCCCATCATAAAACCTTCACATTTACAGCAGTTGGTTTTCCCACAGGTGGCAAGATAATTATGTGGAGTAAAAAGGAGTGTTTTCAACAAATGTTGCTGGGAGAACGGGATATCCACACGCAAAAGAATGAAGCTGGACCCACTCCTTATTTTACTCCATATACAAACATTAATTCAAAATGGATCACAGACCCAAATATATGAGCTAAAAGTATAGAACTCTTAGAAGAAAGCATAGCAGTAAATTTTCGTGACAGTTTTAGGCAGTGCTTTCTTATACACAACACCAAAAGGCCAAGGAACACAATAAAAAAAGATATATTGAACTTCATCAGATTTTAAAAACTCTATTTGCTGCAAATAATGCCGTCAAGAAAGTGAAAAGAGAACTTGCAGAATGGGGAAAGTATTTGTATCCAGATGATATAAATTAGTATTACAAACCAATAATAAAATATTTAACCTCATTGAGAAATGGGGAAAAGATGTGAATAGTCATTTCCTCCCCAAAACAGAGAAATGGCCAATAATGACATGAAAAGTGGCTTCATGACATTCGTCCTTAGGGAAATGCAAATAAAAACCATAGTGAGAACCTACTTTACACCCACTAGAATAGCTAAAATAAAAAAGATAGAAAATGATCATTGTTGTTGAGGATGTGGGGAAATGTGAACATTGCTGGTTGTAATGTAAAGTGATGCGTATGCTTTGGAAAACAGTCTGCCATTCCCTCAAATACTTCACACAGAGTTATCACGTAACCAAGCAATTCCAGTCCTGGGTATATACCAGAGAAAAATTAAAACATATATCCACGCAAAAACTTGCATATAATGCCCCCAAAGTGGAAACAAACCAAATGCCCATCAACTGATGAATGGAAGCACAAAGTGGGATATATCCACACAATGGAACGGTATTTGGCCATAAAAACAAATGACGTACTGAAAAGCACTCGGGAAGATGATGGAGTAGGAAGATCCTGAGTTCACCACCTCCTGAAGACGCACTGAGGCAACAACTACATGTATTGCAGCTCACTCTGAACATGGCCTGAAGACTGGCAGAGCAGATCTTCCACAGCTGAAGTCATAAAGAGAAGGCTACATTGAAAAGAGTAAGAAGAGCAGAGATGCAGCCAGGAACCAAACCACCAGTGTGGCTACCCACAGGCGGGAAGGATATCACAAGTACAGAGGAGTGGAGGAGAAAAGGATCAAGGGATCAAGCCCCAAACTGAACAAGCACCCCAGGCCCTTGGGACCTGCCCTGGGAAGACAGGTCCCCATAGAGTCTGGCTTTAAAAATCAATGGGGCTTAACTCCAGAAGAGCTGGATGGCTATGGGAAACAAAGTATGTGCTCTTAAAAAGCTAGTGCACCGTATCACTTGGCCTGAGAACAAGCACAGAAGCATCGGTTTGAAAAGAACCTGGGTTGGGGCGCCTGGGTGGCTCAGTTGGTTAAGCACTGGCTTCCGCTCAGGTCATGATCTCAAGTTTTGTGGGTTCGAGCACCGCGTCGGGCTCTGTGCTGACAGCTAGCTCAGAGCCTGGAGCCTGCTTCAGATTCTGTGTCTCCCTCTCTCTCTGACCCTCCCTTGCTCGCACTGTCTCTCTCTGTCTCTCAAAAATAAATAAAAGACATTAAAAATTTAAGAAAAAAAAAAGAAAAGAAAAGAACCTGGGTTATTTGTGAAGGAGATTTATTGACTAATTTTAGGATGTGTGCTGGAAGCAGAGGGATGTGTAGGAGCTCTCTCTGGGATGGAAATGATGGTGAGGACCATTTCTCTCGTTCTCCTTCAGCCTAGACAATATGACACCGAAAAATCTGGGTCTCACACTCTTCATCTACCTTGCTAGTACCACTTGCCCTGCCTCAGCATTCACCTGCAGACCACCCCATTCAATCTTCCTGCCCCAGCAGGCACCCTTCTTGCCATACTGGTGAGATATTCTAAAGTTTATTATTAACATTTAAAGTTCAATATTAAAATTTAATATTCTAAAGTTTTCTATAGTGATGGCTGTGCAACTCTTAAATATGCCCAGATACATTGGATTGTAAAATTTAAATGAGTTAATTGAATGGTATGTGAATTATATCTTGATACACTGTTCTAAAAATGGGGGATTGAAGCTATTTAAAACCAGATAATATTGAGTGGATCATCACGAACACATCTTCACAAAAAGAAGGGTTAGTTAAGTGAAATTCTGCAGTCGGAAGTAAAATGATACCACAGGGAAACTTGGGTTGGCCAAAAAGAATGAATAAATAAAACACATGTACATATATATGAGAGATACCACTTTTTCATTTAAAAAACTTTATAAAAGATAATTGTCTATTTATAACTAATTAATATGAAAGGGTGATGGCATTTACAACTTACATAGAAGCAAAATATATGCAAAGGAGGCTCCAAAATGCCAGAGTAGGAAATTTCATTGTATGTGAAATGGTGTCTATTATTTGAAGATAGAGTATGGTACTTTAAGTAAAGGTGCAGATTGTAAGCCTCAGAGAAGCCACTATAGTAAAAATAAAATAGTTATAGCTAACACAAATGTGAGGAACAAAGAACAGAGAACAAACGTGACAAATAGTAAGCTACTATCAGGTTTGTGGTTTAAAAAAAATGTATTGATAATCACCCTAAATTTAAAGGGCCTAGACACTGAAGGAAAATGGTAAAGATGGCCAGATTGGAAGAAATTTAGACCACACGATATGCTTTCTACAAAAACTTATACTATATGCAAATATGCAAATAGATTAGAAACAAATAGGTGGAAAAAGGTATACCATGGAAATACTAATTGAGAAACAGCTGAGTGTGTATATGATTATCAGAGACATCATACCAAAGGATATAACCGTAGGCAAAGTTGTATATTCCATGAAAACAGAACCTGTGTTTGATCGTAAAACAGGTCTCAGGACGTTTACAGGAGCTGGAATTATACAGAGCAGGTTTTCTGAACTGTAACAGCATTAAACGAGAAAACAATAACATAAACATAGTATAAAATCCCATTTTACTTGGAAATTAAACAGGAAATACTTTGATAACCCATAGGCTGAAGAAGACATCACAAAGGAAATTACAAAATATTTTTAATTGGAAGGCAAATGAAAGCACAGCATAACAATAAAAATTTGAGGGATGCAGATATAAAGTGGTGCTTAGAGCAAATTTTATTGCATTAAGTGTTTATATTATAAAAGAACAAAGGCCTCAAATCAATAAAGTATGGTTCCAAAATATAATAAAGAAGAAGAGCAAAGCAAATGGAAAGGAAACAAGGTCCATTAAAAAGAATACAGATAGATAGATGACAGATAGTTAGATAGATAGATAGAGATAGAGGTCTCAGGTACTGTCCCTAAAGAAACACATGCATCAAAATTACTAGATGAAGACTTTAAAAGAACTCTTCTAAATATGCTCAACGAGCTACAGGAAAACACAGACAAAGAACTAAAAAAAATCATGAAGATACTATATGAATGAAAGGCTAATAGCAACAAAGATAAATTACTTTTCAAAGTGCCAAGCAAAATTTCTAGGGCTGCAAAATACGATGGGTGAGATGGTAAATTCACTAGAGGGTTTCAACAGCAGACTCAAACAGACAGAAGAAACAGTCAGTAAACTTGAACAGAGTTGATTTGAAGTTACTGAGTCTGAGGAGCAAAAGGGAAAAAAGAATGAATAAAATTGAAGAAAGACTAAGGGGCTTCTGAGGGAACCCCTTCTGTGGAGAGGTAAAGGGAAGAGAAAGAGCAGCTGGGGAACGTTGGACTGTATCTGGTCAAGAAAACAACCTCGGACCTGGACTGAGAGGGAGCCCATCTCTAACTGCAGGGCCTTCTTTGGACTGGGGCCGGCTGCCCTGTTTGCACACCTGGGGAAAACCTCTGGGTTCGGTGGTAGTACAGGTGCACAATCTGCAGCAGGAGAAACCAGTCCCCTCCCCTGAAGTGCTGCAGCACAGCTGCGGGACCGCATATCGGTGGCATCATTACCACGCAGAGCAGGACTTTAAAACCCAGCTAAGCATGGGACACACAAGACTGCGGAGCCAGACAGCCCGCCTCTTCTGCACCCATGGCACAGTGGGGATGGATCCAAAAGAGTGATTTGGGACTCATGGTCTGTGAAGAAGGGATTGGGGGGTCGCCATTTTTCTCCCCACAATCACCAAGGCAGGGCCTCAGGGATTGGTCCCAGGGGCCCACAGGGGAGGCGGGACCTGCCTACACCAAACCATGCCCTTCCCTGCTGGGTGGCCACTTATCTGCTGGAGGTGGATAGACGCTGTGGAACCAGACGACCACCTCCCCATTGCAGACCAGCTCCGCAGCATTGGCTAGACTGATTCTAGGGCTACTTCAGGGAACAAATCAAAGCATATGTGGATGAAGGTCCAAAACATCACTAGGAGTACGGAAATAAAATAACCAAAGCCACAACAAGAGAGAGCAAGTAACACTCTCCAAAAGACACCTTCTGAAATGCCAGGCCCTGGACAGCATAAGAGCCCCCTTTAAGATAGCAGTACTCGCAGGTGCAGAACACATAATAAGCTCTTAAAACTTACAAGGGACAGAAAAAACTAGCCAAAATGATGAAACGGAAGAATTCTCCTCAAAAGAAATTCCAGGAAGAAGTGATAGCTAGAGAATTGATCAAAACAGATATAAGCAATGAAACTGAACAAGAACATAGAATATTAGTCATAAAATGAACTGCCTGGCTTGAAAAAAGCATAGAAGACAGCAGAGACCCCATGGCTGCAGAGATCAAGGATCTTAAAAATAGTCGTGGTGAATTTAAAAATGCAATAAATGAGATGCAAAATAAAAGGGGAGGTGGCCACAGCAAAAATTGAAAAGCCAGAGGGGAGAATAGACAAATTAGAAGATAAAGGTATGGAAAAACAGGAAGCCGAGAAAGAGAAAGATAAATTGATCCAGGATCACAAAAGGAGAATTAGAGAACTACGTGATGCAATCAAATGGAACAATATCTGTAACACAGGAGTTCCAGAAGAAGAAGAGAAGAGAGAAAGGGGCTGAAAGGGTACTTGAACAAATCATAGCTGAGAACTTCCCCAGCCTGGGGAAGGAAACAGACATCGAAATCCAAGAGGCACAGAGAACTCCCCTCAGATGTAACTTGAATCGATCTTCTACACGACATAACATAGTGAAACTGGCAAAATACAAGGATAAAGAGAGAATTCTGGAAGCAGCTAGGGATAAAGGGGCCTTAACATACAAAAGTAGACACCTAAGGGTAGTAGCAGACCTATCTACTGAAACCTGGCCAGCCAAAAAGGAGTGGCAGAAAAATCTTCAATGTGATGAACAGGAACAATATGCAGCCAAGGATCCTTTATCCAGCAAGCCTGTCATTCAGAATAGAAGGACAGATAAACGTTTTCCCAAGCAAACAAAAACTGAAAGAATTCATCACCATGAAACCAGCCCTACAAGAGATCCTAAGGGGGACTCTGTGAAGGAAATGTTGCAAGGAACACAAAGTACTAGAGACATCACTACAAGCCGGAAACCTACAGATAACACAATGATTCTAAACCCATACTTTTCAATAATAACACTGAATGTAATTGGACTAAATGCTCCAAGCAAAAGACATAGGTTAACAGAATGGATTAAAATAAAAAAAAAAAAACGACAAGACCTATCAATTTGCTGTCTACAAGAGACTCATTTGAGACCTGAGGACACCTTCAGATTGAAAGTGAGGGGATGGAGAACTATCTATCATGCTACTGGAAATCAAAAGAAAGCCAGAGTAGCCATACTTATATCGGACAAACTAGACTTTAAATTAAAGGCTGTAACAAGAGATGAAGAAGGGCATCATATAATAAATACAGGGTCTATCCATTGGAAAGAGCTCACAATTATAAATATCTATGCACCGAATTCAGAAGCACCCAAATACATAAAACAATTAATCACAAACATAAGCAATCTCATTGGTAAGAATGGTAATTGCAGGCGACTTTAATACTCCACTTACAGCAATGGACAGATCATCTAGACAGAAAAATCAACAAAGAAACAATACCCCTGAATGACATATTGGACCAGATGGACTGGACAGAGATATTTAGAACTCTACATCCCAAAGCAGTGGAATACACTTTCTCGTCAAGTGCACATGGTACACTCTCCACGATAGACCACATATTGGATCACAAAGCAGCCCTCAATAAATATACAAGAATTGAGATCATTCCGTGCACACTTTCAGATCGCCACGCTATGAAACTTGAAATCAACCACAGGGAAAAGTCTGGAAAACCCCCAAAAGCATGGAGGTTAAAGAACATCCTGCTAAAGAAAGAATGGGTTGGCCAGGCAATTAGAGAAGAAATTTAAAAATATATGGAAACAAATGAAAATGAACACACAACAATCCAAACCCTCTGGGAAGCTGCAATGGCAGTCCTAAGAGGAAAATACATTACAATCCAGGCCAATCTCAACGAACAAGAAAAATCCCAAGTACAAAATCTAACAGCACACCTAAAGGAACTAGAAGCAAAACAACAAAGACACCCAAAACCCAGCAGGAGAAGAGAAATAATAAACATCAGGGCAGAGATAAACAATATAGAATCAAAAAACAAAACAAAACAAAACATAAACAAAACAGTAGAACAGATCAATGAAACCAAAAGTGGGTTTTGGGAAGAAATAAACAAAATTGATAAACCTCTAGCCAGACTTCTCTGAAAGAAAAGAGAGAAGGCCCAAATAGATAAAATCACAAATGAAAATGGATTTATTTCAGCCAATCTCTCAGAAATACAAGCAATTGTCAGGGAATACTATGAAAATTATATGCCAAAAAGTGGACAACCTAGAAGAAATGGACAAATTCCCAAACACCCACACACTACCAAAACTCAAATGGAAAGAAATAGAAAATTTGAACAGACCCATAAGTGGTGAAGAAATTGAATGCGTTATGAAATATATCTCAACAAATAAGAGTCCTGGACCAGACGGCATCTCTGGGGAATTCTACCAGACATTTAAAACAGAGTTGATACTTATCCTTCTCAAGCTGTTCCAAAAAATAGAAATGGAAGGAAGACTTCTGGATTCATTCTCTGAAGCCAGTGTCACTTTGATACCCAAACCAGACAGAGACCCAGCAAAAAAAGAGAACTACAGGCCGATAACCTTGATGAATATGGATGCAAAACCCTCACAAGACACTAGTGAATCAAATTCAACACCATATAAAAAGAATTAACCACCATGATAGGGTGGGATTCATTCCTGCGTTGCAGGGCTGGTTCAATATTCACAAATTGATCATTGTGATACATCACATTAATAAAAGAAAAGATAAGAAACATATTATCCTGTCAATAGATGCAGAAAATGCATTTCACAAAATACAGCATCCTCTCTTCATAAAAACCCTCGAGAAAGTCAGGATAGAAGGAACTTATTTAAACATGATAAAAGCCATTTATGAAAAGCCCACAGCTAATATCATCCTCAATGGGGAAGAGCTGAGAACTTTTCCCCTGAGAACAGGAACACGACAGGGATGTCCACTCTCACCACTGTTATTTAACATAATGCTGGAAATCCTAGCATCAGCAATCAGACAACAAAAGGAAAGAGAAGGCATCAGAATTGGCAAAGATGAAGTCAAACTTTCACCTTGTGCGGATGACATGATACTCTACATGGAAAACCCAACGGGCTCCACCAGAAGTCTGTTAGAACTGATCCATGAATGCAGCAAAGTCACAGTGTACAAAATCAACGTACAGAAATCGGTTGCATTTTTATACACCAATAATGAAGCAACAGAAAGAGAAATCAAGAACGTGATCCCATTCACAAATGCACCAAGAACCATAAAATACCTAGGAATAATCCTAAACAAAGATGTAAAAGATCTGTATGCTGAAAACTATAGAAAACTTATGAAGGAAATTGAAGAAGACAAAGAAATGGAAAAAGCATTCCTAGCTCATGGATTGGAGGAATAAACATTGTTAAAGTGTCATTATTACCCAAAGCAATCTATACATTCAATGCAATCCCAATCAAAATTGCACCAGTGTTCTTCTCAAAGCTAGAACAAACTATCCTAAAATTCTCATGGAACCACAAAAGACCCCGAATGGCCAAAGTAATATTGAAGAAGAAAACCAAAACAGGAAGCATCACAATCCCGGACTTTAGCCTCTACTACAAAACTGTCATCATCAAGACAGTATGGTATTGGCACAAAATCAGACTCATAGACCAACGGATTACAACAGAGAACCCAGAATTGGACCCGCCAATGTATGGCCAATTAATCTTTGACAAAGCAGGAAAGAGTATCCAATGGAAAAAAGACAGCCTCCTTAAAAGATGGTGCTGGAAGAACTGGAAAGCAACATGCAGAACAATGAACCTAGACAACTCTCTTGCACCATACACAAAAATAACCTCAAAATGAATGAAGGACCTGAATGTGAGAAAGAAAACCATCAAAATCCGAGAGGAGAAAGCAGGAAACAACCACTTTGACTGCAGCTGCAGCAATTTCTTACTCAACATATCTCCAAAGGCAAGGGAATCAAGGGCAAAAATGAACTATCGGGACCTCATCAAGATTAAAAAAAAACAAACAAACTTCTGCACTTTAATGGGAACAATCGACAAAACTAAAAGGCAACCAAACGCATGGGAAATGATATTTGCAAATGACACGTCAAATAAAGGGCTGGTATCCAAAATCCATAAGGAACTCACCAAACTCCACACCCGAAAGTCACATAATCCAGTGAAGAAAATGGGCAGAAGACATGAATAGACCCTGTTCCAAAGAAGACATCCAGGTGGCCAACAAACACATGAAACGATGCTCTCCGTCACTCATCATCAGGGAAATACAAATCAAAACCACATTGAGATATCACCTCACGCTGGTCAGAGTGGCTAAAATGAACAAATCTGGAGACTGTAGGTGTTGGAGAGGATGTAGAGAAACAGGAACCCTCTCACACTGTTGGTGCACTTGCAAACTGGTACAGCTGCTCTGGAAAACAGAGTGGAAGTTCCTCAAACCATTAACAATAGAGCTCCCCTATGACCCAGCAGTAGCACTGCTAGGGATTTACCCAAGGGATACAGGAGTGCTGATGCATATGGGCACATGTACCTCAATGTTTATAGCAGAACTTTTAACAATAACCAAATCGTGGATAGAGCCTAAATGTCCATCAACTGATGAATGGATCCCGAAGATGTGGTTTATATGTACAATGGAATACTACATGGCAATGAGAAAGAATGAAATCTGGCCATTTGCAGCAACATGGATGGAACTGCAGGGTATTATGCTAAGTGAAATAAGTCAGTCAGTGAAAGACAGATACCATCTGTTTTCACTCACATGTGGGTCTTGAGAAACTTAACAGAAGACCATGGGGGAGGGGGAGAGGGAAAAAAGTTACAGAGAGGGAGTGGGACAATCCATCAGATACTCTAAAATACTGAGAACAAACTGAGGGTTGATGAGTGGTGGGGGAGAGGGGAAAGAGGCTGATGGGCTTTGAGGAGGACCCTTGTCGGGATGAGCACTAGCTGTTGTATGGAAACCAATTTGACAACAAATTATATAAAAACAAGTCTAAGGGGCTTCTAGCATTTCATCAGGTGAAACAATATACTCATTACAGAAGTCCCAGAAGGGTTAGGGAGCATGCAGAGAGATTATTCAAAGAGATAATGGCTGAAAATGTACCAAATTTGAAGAAAGACATAACTACTCAAATCCAAGAAACTGAAGGATCCAAGCAAGATGAACACGAGGACATCCACTCCAAGCCACATTGTAATCAACCTGTCAAAATCCAAGGACAAAAAGAGAATCTTCAAAGGAGCAAGAGAAAAGTGGTTCATTGTGTATAAGGAACCCCTAAGAAGACTAGTAGCAAATTTCTCAGGGGAACCCCTGAAGTCCAGAAGGTAGTGAGATGATATATTTAAGTGCTGAAAGAAAAATACTGTCAACCAAGAACACTATATCCAGCAACACCGTTCCTCAAAATGACAGAGAAATTAGGACGTTTTGAAAGAAACAAAAGCTGATGGAGTTCATTACCACTAGGCCTGCCATCCAAGGTATGTTAAAGGAAGTCCTTTAAGTGGAAACTAAAGGACTCTAGAAAGTAGTTTGAAGCCATGTGATAATAAAAACTTCTCCAGTAAAGATAAATATATGGACACATAAAAACTAACATAGTTTAATTTTCATTTGTAACTCTATTTTGTTTTCTATAGAATACGAATGACAAATGCATAAAAATAACAATAAGCCCATGTCAGTAGGCACATAATATATAAATATAAAATTTGTGAAATCAATCATATAAAAATTGAGGTGAAACTGTAAGGGCTAGAATTTGTATGGAATTGAAGTTAAATTGGGATCAATTTAAGATAGATTGTCATACTTTAGGATGTTTTATGCAATCCCCATAGTAGGCACAAGAAAATATCTATTTAGTACACACACGGAAAAACAATAAGGGAATCTAAATGTGAAACTACCAAAAATAGCTTGACATAAGGAAGAAAGTAATGGAGGAAATAAGGGACAAACAAACTATAAGGAATACAGAAAACAAATAACGAAGTGACAAAAGTGTTTCCCTGTTAGCACTTACTTTAAATGTTATTAAATGCATTAAACTCTACAATTGAAAGACACAGATGGGCAGAATGGATTTTTTTTAAAATGGTCTAACTATATCCTATCTACTGCAAACTCACTTAAGGTCCAAGGACACACAGAAGGTGAAAGTGAAAGGATGGGAAACGATTTTCCCTGTATATAGTAACTGAAATAAAAGGAGCTGGAGTGACTATACTAATATCATACAAAGTAGAATTTAAGCAAAAAATACTGTCAAAAGAGACAATGAAGGTCATTATATAATGATAAAAGGATCAATGAACCAGGAACACATAATAATTATTAACATATTTGCACCAAATATCAGAACTCCAAAATATATGAAGAAAACATTGATAGAATTGAAGGACCACATGGTCAGCTCTACAATGATAGAAACTCCAACACTCACTTTCAGTAATGGATAGAACTATCACGCAGAAGATCAAAAAGGAAATACAGGACTTGAACTACCCTACAGAACAATTGTATCTAACAAACATACAGAGCACTCCATCCCAAAACAAACATAAACATATACACTTTTCTCTAGTGCACCTGGAACATTCTCCAGCATAAACCATATGTTAGTCCACAAAACAAAGTCTTAATAAGCTTGAAAGGATGGAAATCATGCAAAGCATTTTTCCAATCACAATGGAGTGCAACTAGAAATTAGTAGCAGAAGAAAAACTAGAAAAGACACAAATATGTGGAAATTGAATTTGTAATTCAAAATTTTTTTGTAAAGAAAACTTCAGTCCTAGATGGCTTCACTGGTGAACAGTATCACACATTTAAAGGAAAAGAAAAATACTCGCAGTCCTACAGAGCTTTTCCAGAAAATCCAGGAGGAACACTTGCCAACTCATTTTATGAGGGCAGCATTACTTTTATAAAAAAAAAAATGGAAAACGACATTACAAGGGTAAGAAAGCACTATGGACCAGTATCTCTGATGAACGTAGATGTAAAAGTCACTAACGAAATTTTAGAAAATTGATTTCAATGATATCCGAACAGTATCATCCATGACCAGGCACAGTTTTTTCTAGGAATACAAGGTTATTTTATTTTATTTTATAATATATTATTGAGAAAGAGTGAAAGTGCCCAAGTGGGGGGAGGGGGCAGAGGGAGAGAGAGAGGATCTTAAGTAGGTTCTATGCTGTGTGAGAAGCCCAACAGGGCTTGATCCCATGACCTTGAGATCATGACCTGAGCCAAGAGAAATCAAGAGCTGGACGCTCAACTGACTGAGCCACCCAGGCGCCCCCAAGGCCATTTTAACATTTAAAAATCACATCACTGTTTTGCCATACTAAGAGAGTGGAAGAAAAGCAATGATTACCACAATATATGACGGAACAGTCATTTGATAATATAGAATATCCAATCATGATAAAAACATCTGGTAACTTAAGAGCATAAGGTAGCACCCTCAACCTGATAAAGTTAGTCTACCAAAAACCTGCTGTTGGCAGCAGGTGTTGAAAGACTGAATGCTTTTCCCATAAGTTTAGAAATATGGCAAAATTTCCACTCTTATCATGTCAATTTGACATTACATTTGAGGTCCTATTTGATGAGATAAGGCAAGAAAAAGAAGCAAAATTTCCACAATCAGATGGAAAAGGAAGAAAGTCAAAAACTGTCTTTATTTTCACAAAGCATGATTGTCTACAGAGAAAATAGCAATCTAGGGGGGAAAAAACAGAAATCATCTCCCAGATCTAATAAGCAACTTAATAAGGTCACAGGATAGAAAGTCAATCTAAAGAAAAGTCCTTTTTATTCCAATATGCTAGAAACAAATACCTGGAGATAGAAATTTTCTTCAATCCCATTTATGATAGCAGTAAAACAAATGGAATATCCATTGAGAATTTTAATGTACTCTGTGCAAGACTGGAACACAGATACCTATAAAATATTGCTGAAAAAATTAAAGAAGTCTTCAATAAACGGAGATATGTTCATGGATTGGAAGACTCAAAAAGTTTTAAGATGACAGTTCTCTAGTAATTCATCTGGGGATTTGCCACAATCATAATCAAAATGAAAAGCTATTTCTAAAACTCACATGGAAATGTAAAGTACATAAACTAGCCAAGGCCATTAGGAAAAGAACAGAGATGGAAGACTTACGCTACCAAATTCCCAGACTTAATATAAAGGCATGGTAATCATGACGCTGTGGTATTAATCATAAAAATAGACATGGATCAAAGGATAAAATAGAAAGCCCAGAAATAGACTTAAGCATATATGGTAAGTTGATTTGTGACAAAGGTCCTAGGATGATTAAATTATGAAATAATTAACTAATGGTGCTGAGAAAGGTGTATCTCCATATGGAAAAAGAAAGAACATGCAAACTTCAGTACCTCATGCTATATGCAAAAATTAATTCAAAATAAATCATAGATCTAAGTGCAAATTGTAAAATTGAAAATCTGCAAGAAAACACAAGAGAAAATTTTTTGTGTCTTGAAGTCAGGCAAAGGTATCTTAGGTAGAACATTCATTCAGAAAGTATGGATCACAGAGGAAAAATAATCAATGGACTGTTGTCAAAATTAGAAACACACACCCAAGAGGGAAAAAAAAAAACTTTTTGTTTCTGAAACACCAGGGTTCAGTATCTCTGTGTGGCACCATTTTCTACTCCTGTACTGGAATCTCGTGACTGACCTTGACTTCTGCTTAATCTCCAGAACAGGGCCTACTGATTTTTCTGTTACAAAAACTCACTTTATTGCCCTGGGCTTCTGCTTGCGAAGCACTCCTCTTTCTCTATTTCCTGGTCAACTTTTTACCTCGCTCATTTTAGGTATGCTTCCTTGGGAAATCTCCAAGACTCTATTCTAACTTCCAAGGCTGGGTGGCTGTCACTATTCCGTCCTCCCATAGCCATGTAAAGTTCCATACATTGCTCTCTACTGTAATTATTATTTTTTTTATTGTCTCCCACCGAGTGGCTTGAAGTAGCAACCGAGCTTCATTCATTTCTATGACCCCAGAGATAGGCTCCCAGAGAAGATTAGCCCTGTATCCTCACAGTTATATAAGAGATGCTTTCCTAAAGAATGCTATTATTCGAAACCAAATAAACGATTCTGAGGACACCTATATCCTCTTTCTCTTCCAGGTAATGTTTGAAAGAGAGCTCCCTTGAAGTCAGTGGCACAGACTCTCATAGTTCTTAGTGGTAAATAGGGGGCATAACTACACAGCTTCACTTGTAACCCAAGTGTCAAAGATAAAATTTCATATGACAGAACTAGGCAACAATAAGCTCTTACCTTAATTGTTCTGCTTTCAACTTTGCCCAGGCCAGGCCCTTCCTCTCTGTCCCTCACATTTCCCAGCTCTCTAGGCCCAAAACCACCTGTCCATTACCCACCAGATGCTGACACACAGACATGGCATCTCACACAACCCTCTGAGAGGGAAAGCTCTGCTGTTGATTGGACTATGGATGCCATCACCTAGCTCACCTTCCATGCTTTGATAACTCATTTGGACCCATACCCCTCCCCGGAGCTTTGATGTATGTAATCCTATGAATCTCTCCCATGTGACGAGGACCCACACGAACACTGCTGTCTATGGCATCTCCACCAAATGACAACTCACCATCTGCCTGAACACCTCTGCTTTTTCGGTCAGCAAGCAGAAACCTGGCTTGAGCCTGCTGGGAAGTTCA
>PJEM01016022.1:0-27553 GCA_004023845.1 Helogale parvula | reverse complement strand
TCTGCTCAGTTCACTCTCTGAAAAATAGGTAAAGCATTAAAAAAAAAAAATCACACCCACACTCAGAAGACACTCAGGCCAGAAGCTTCTGAGAACAGGAAACCCCAAAGGTCAGTTTTGAAGAGTGATCCTGAACTTGGATAAGGGGCGGAAAGAGGAGAACAACATTTATACCCCATTTGCCACATCACAAGCATTTAGGCATTTTGACCTTCCGTGGATGAGTATCACTGTTACTCCCTTCTAGGGCTTAGAAGACGCGGCTGGAGGAGGAGTCGGAATTCTCGCCCTGCCCCCCAGCCCCTCCCCCCCCCCAGCGCGCCCCCATAGGTCGGCTTCCCGCCTCTCCCGCAGGTGCGCGTCCCCTTGCTCCCTTTGTGCTGGCAGGAAGGTTCACGGAGAAGAGCCTCCCGGTGCCCCAGGTTGGGATGTTTCTATGTCCCTGAGCCGCCGGCTGCGTTGGCAAGGTGGCCCCGTAGAACACCCGAGGGGGCCTGGCGCCCGGCGCACGGGCCTGGGTCCCCCGTCCCCCAGGAGCCCGGTGGCCGGATGACGGGTCCCCGCGTTCTGCCTGGCCGGTCTCTGAAGGACGGCGCCGTGGCCTGTGCGTGGCTTCAGGAGCGCAGGTGCTCGGGGCACGTGGGTGGCGTCTCCCTTCCTTCCCATGACAGTGACCGTGGCCATGTTTGCTCTCTCGAGCCTCCCTCAGGAACCAGCGGAATCCCACGGCTTGTAGAGACCTCGCTGAGGCCTGTCGCCGTTCGCGTCACTGCTCAGAGCCCGTGACACCGTGGTCTCAGAAAACCGACGTCTACTTCTTGTCCTTGCAAGGTAAGGGGTCCTGCAAACCTGAAGCCCCCCTGGTTCCCAGACGTCAAAACCGAGTTTCGGGTGTTAGGTCACGTGAGCGGGGTCACAGTGGCTCCTGGGTGAGCCTTTCTGGTTGGAAGAGCCGTGTGGCCTTGGGATTTGCAGATGTGGCTCGATGGTGAGGGGCGGCTACTGTAGAGTTTCGGTCACGACGCCATCGTGGTGCTGGTGCCCCGTGGCTGAGCGTGGGCAAAGCCGGTGTCTGACACCTGGACTGCCTGCGGAGGATTTTGCTGAGCTTCCAGTCAAAGACAAGGCCATAAGAACCGAGTGACAATACCGTTTATTCAGGGTTTCCGAGCCCTTTGTGTTCCTTCCAAAGCTCACTGGTGTTTTATGCCACTAAAATGTATTGTTGATTAATATCTGAGCATCCATAGCCCGTATTCACCAAGTCCCCTGTGTCGCCTCCATTTCTGTGCCCCGCTGCTCTCCGGTCTCCCACTGCCTTCCTTTGACCTGCCCTTGGCTCCTCCGCACCTGGTCTCCGTACCCCCAGTTAAGAGTTCCAGATCCTCCGTGCAGTCTGTAGAAGACTCAAGGCCAGTGTGGACGGAGGTGAAACGGTCCCCAGCGTCGCCCCTCCAGGCGTGACCTGCCGGTTCTGGTCGCACTCTGGAGGGTGCCTCCGGGGATAAGCAGGTCTCGGGCTCGTTCTCTGCTGTTCCTTGCTTTGCATTCTGCCCACGGTGGTCTGCTGGCCCTTGTCCATCTGTCCCTCTTTCCTAAGGCTGCTTGCCGGGCAGGTCCGCTGAGGGCCGGCCCTGCCTGCGCTGGGGTCTTGCTCCCCAGACTCTCCTTAGGTCCAGTTTTCTCTTGGTCACAAGAGGCGGGAGTGTGAGCTTCAGAATCCCTTCCCGGGTAACCTCAGGCAGGCGAGTCCTTTAACCTCCCCGACCCTCTGCTTTCTGTCTGTAAAGATGGGGGGTGATAACAGTACCTGCCTTCAGGGAATTGATATACGGATTGGCAAGACGGTGGTTTTTTGTTTTAAATACAAAGTGTCCCAAAAGCTTTAGGGTAATTTTAAGCTTTAGTAATTTCAGAGGCATAAATGCTATAAGCTTAGCAAACACATCATTCGAAAGTTGACATACTTCCATTTTTTAAAGTACTAATTTTATGAATTTATACAGGTTTAATTGTAATTAAAATTTTTTTGAATGTTGATTTTTCAGAAAGAGTGTGAGCAGGGAAGAGACAGAAAGAAAGGGAGACACAGAATCTGAAACAGGCTCCAGGCTCTGAGCTGTCAGCACAGAGCCTGATGTGGGGCTCCAGCTCACAAACTGTGAGATCATGACCTGAGCCAAAGTTGGACATTTAACCAACTGAGCCACCCACGAGCCCCTAATTTTAATTTTTTGTCTTGGTCATTATTTGCTGCGTTTAGCCAGAGGGTCTAGAAAGAAGAAGGAACTTGGAAACTTATTTTTTTTTAATGTACAGCAGTGAATAAATGCAAAAGAAATTTAGACAAACTTTTAAGTGAGTGTGTATTTATAGCATTTATATCTGCAGTTACTTAAGCTTAATGGTACTAAGTGCTGCACAGAGACAGGCTCTCCTTTCATTATTACTACACAGTCCTCATTCTCCCCATCATCGTTTGGTCACAGCAATCATAAAGGAAGTTCTCTGATACTCGTTATCGGAGGCCGGGAAGTCAAGCCCGGTTTCTGTCACTCCTCCGGTGCTATTCTGGGGCCAGAGGCCTCCCTGCCCAGGTTCCACCTCTGCTCCACGGAGCTTGCTCTTAGGGGCTTGCATCCCTTGCCAAGTTTCTCCTCCTCACCTCCAACTAGCTCCCTGCCAAGAGCGGGTGAAACACGTTGGCCCTCAGACTCCAGCAGGGAATGGGGTGAGAGCAGAGCTGCAGAAAACTTTCCCCTAGTCCGTTGGGAACCTTATGTTCCTTCCTCCATCCCTAGCCTTCCCCTGAATCTCACTCTGCCCTTGACCCTTCTCACCACTTAAAGGGCATGTCATCTTGGACTTAATGCTGCCACCTCCTTTCTTACCGCCTCTGTACCCCCAGCTCAGCCCTGCCCATCCTCTCACGCCTCCTTATCTGAATCTGCGTTCTGGAACTTCCACTCAAGGTAGAGTCCCCCTCAAAGCATTAGCCTCTTCCTGGGAACCTTGACCTTCATGATCCCCCTGATGGAATATTCCTCCACCCACCAAAGAGCTCCGCCCAGCAGGAAATCTCACACGTCCCAGAATTTAGTGTCCACAGAATATCAGGGTGGGGAGATATAAGAAGTTGAGGAAAAACTTTTCTGCTTATAGCAAGTGAGTTTGTCATGATCTCATCTCTTTGAAATGGGTGGCGAATGAATGAGTTTGTTCTTGAATGTTGAATGTCAGGAGTCTCTGTCAGGGTCTGAATCTTCAAGAAGTCCCGGTGGCATTGGACCTGGGTGTCCCAGTATGGCAGTTCTGGTGAGGTGGGGGTGCTATCTGGCAGGCTGTTTAGCGTGGGCGGAGAAGGGATGAGGTTGAAGCCCAGGAGAAATACCTGGTGCGCTTGCCTGGCAAAGATTCTAGAAGTATAGCATCCGGGGTCACAGATGCCGAAAGGGGACAGAGATTCAGTGAAGGGGCAAAGAGTGGCTGATGCTGGAGAGATGGGAGAGAGGGACAGGGACTAATGGAGGTGGCTCCCTAGGAGACCATGGGAACGCCGGAAGAGCAGTTTCGGGGGGACGGGGTGACAGAGGACATTGAGGAGCTGGGGAAAAGGATGGTGGCCATGGTCCAACATTGCGGCAAAATGGGCCAGAGCAGGGAGGAGTAAGCAGCCTGCACATGAAGGTGCTGGTGAGGTGGGGGTGTTTCGGAGCAGTGGATGCAAGGAGGGACGAGAGAAGTAATTTGTGGTGGTTTGGCCTCCTCACACCTCTGGACTGTCTGATGGAAGCCACGAGAGACCGGCTCTTCTGCAAACTTGACCCGCATGCAGGTGCTGCCGCTCATGGAACAGAGTTCACAGATCCTCTGCAGCCTATCCAGAACCCCCTCCGCTCCCCCAGAAGCTGAAAGGGTCAGTGCAGGTGCTAAGAAGCCCTCCCCTCTTTCTCTGCTTACCCAGTGTCCTCTGCCCTTTCTCTTTCACAAGGACTGTCCCCATTTTACAGGTGGGGAAACTAAGGCACGGGCTGGGGTTATGGGTTGCTCTGCTTCACTCCCTTCAGCAGAGGCAGAAAGGCAACCCAGGCCTTGTGAGTAGTCTGGTCTAATTAGCCTCTAATTGAGTTTCCTCTCCTTCCTCTCCGGCGTCACGGTGACATTAAATTACAGGATTCAAACATATAATTTCCTAAACTTAAATGTGATTTATCTTAATAGGACTTTGTACCAGGTCACTTTATCATGCACAGTGTCAGAGACCAGATCTATTATTCACGGGGACTATTACAGAATCAGAGAATCTGGAGCTAGGAGCGACCTTGAGAGGTCAGCTCATGCTCAACCCCGCTGCCTCCCACTCTGTGCAGCCCCTTGCCCCGTGCTGCTGCCGGTGGATGGATCACTGGGCCGACCCATGAACAGAAAGGAAAGGTCCTGCATTTAGAAAGTCCGTACCGCGCTTCAGGGCTAGCTTAAAGCCCTTTTGCTTTAGGGACTATGAGTATAATGCTAACCTTGGACAGGTGTGGTGATTCTACCTCTGATTGCCTGGATTCTGGTTTGGCCAATAATGAACCTGGGGTGTTCTTTAGAAAAATGCTTTAGAGTTCTATTATCTTTCAACAGGAAGATAGTGGGTATCTTACCTAATTTCTTAATTCATCAGTTCATTTATTCAGTCATTTAGTATTCTCCAGAGGTCCAGACTTGCTGGAAAGATGCAGAAAGAAGTGACTTGTCCAAGGTCACACTGGTGCATGCAGAATAACAGCTTGGGTTCAAACTCAGACCTTCCCAGGACCAGGTCTTCCGGTCCTACCATGAGCTGTTAACCAGCTAACATGTGCTCTTTGAAGGTGGCAACTTGCATGAGTAGAGGGGTAGGTGGCTGACGTTTATCTCCATGATGAATGGAATTCCAGTTGGCAACTTGATCTTCAGCCTTTGTAACTTTGGGGAGACGGGGGGTGATCAAAAGAACGTATTTTTCTAACGAAAGACTCCTTTGGAAATCTAATACACCACTCTGTCAGCTTCATGAGTCAGGGAAGGAGGGATGAAAAAGATCTGTTGTGAGCCTGCCGTTGACAAGTTGAGCTAAGTGTGTGCAAGCTGCACAGTCTCTCCCAGCGCCAAGAAGAATCCAAATATGTGCTGAAGAAATCCACATGCGAAGCTAGGGACACAGCATGGCGGCTCCAGAGCCAAGCCACTGGAGCTGAAACTCGGAACACCAGCTCGACCACCGATGTCCATGTGAGCTGGCCGGGTGGAGACTTAAATACTTACTGTCTTGGTTTCCGGTTCTGCACAAGGGGGGGTGGCTGGGCTTAGCTCCTCAGGTTGTTGGGAGGGTAAAAGGAGATCAGGAATAGAAAACGTTTAGCATGGGACCAGGCAGATGCACCATGAGTCCTCCATAATGGCGGCTTTTCTTACCTATACTGTGCTTTGTTTTTCCAAGTCCAGAATGGACGGAACTGCTTGTGCCTGGCACCGTGGTCCGGGGGCAGCATTTGCTTTGCTGTGGGATACTCACAGACATATGCTCCGGAGCGGAGCCGTGGTGAGAGTGGAAACTATGCACCTTTTCTCCCAGGCAGACCCTTCCTCTTGCAACCCAGGTCACTAGCTCATAAAATGGGGGAAGCAACCCCCTATATTTTATTTTGTCTATTCCTGATTTCATAGTGAGGTAGGTTCTGAGGAGTCAGGAGCTGTGTGGATGCCAGGGGTGTGGAAGGTGGCTTAGACCGGGCATTAAGCTCCGGAAGCAGCTGAGATGGACGCCCCTTTTCCACACATGTGGGCCAACTGCTGGGAGAAGGAGGGTGTGGACCATACTGGAGGGGTTGAAGGGCACCCCTCTGAGAGCAGGTCTGTGGGTTCTGGTTGGAGTAAGGGGCTTCAGAGAGGAGGTGACATTTAAGCTGATCTCTGAAGGATGAGGAGGAGGTTCTGAGTCTTTAATTCAGTTTGACAAAAATGGGGAAATCCATGGGGAGATTGAATGGACGGTGGCTCGGATGTGAGCAGGCTCAGGGAAGGGGGGGCTCCAAGTTAAGTGTGTGTGTGCATGTGTGTAGCTTGGCTAATGCAGCAAGATGAGGAAGAAGCCTGGGTAGGGCTGGGGCTGGGGAGAGGTGGCCTCAAGCATGTGACAGGCTTGGCATTTACTGCCTGAAATCAACAAGTCACTGTAGAAGAGGCAGCTGGCTAATCCCCTCTGGGGTCTGGAGGGCTTCCAGAGCGTGTGATGTCTACCTGGAGCTGAAGTCCTGGGGCATGGCCTGAGGAACAGAATCCCGGGCATTGCAGGCGGCAGGGAGGAGGACAGACAGACAGCCTTGTCTCTTTCAGCTGTGCGTTGAGGATGAGGCTGGAGGTGGGGAATGATGGGAGCTAATGTGTGGCCAGAAGTTGGGGCCAAACCATTCAGTGCCTTATAACCCTGCAGTGGCTGGGGTGCAAGGCTGGTCACAGGGGCTGCCATGATTGGGATTCCGGCCTGGAGGTCCCTGTCTCAGCCGTCCTGCTGCCCAAGCCCCGGGCCAGAGGTCTCCTCTTGCACATCACAGCGGCACGTTGCTATTTGATTGATTGGCCTGTAACTGGGCAGGCTGTTTACCTGGACACAGGGGATGTCAGCCATTGCTTAGATTTTTAAATGCTGATGGGCACCGCCCCCCCCCCCCCCTTGCTGAGCCTAATGCAGATTTGTGGCTCGTTCCCTGGAATTCATTCTGCACTACAAGACTATGATATTACCCAATGTTTATGGATGGCTGAGTCTAAAATATCCATTCTAAAGCCCACTGAAGGATGAAATTCCTTGTTACTTTCATAGATCCTCTTGTCTTATTTTTTCCCCCTGTGGAGGAACATAAAGCATTTGTATTTTTAGCTCAAGCCTGGTCATTTTTCTAATCACACCTGAGTTAGAAGGAAGGTCATTTGGGCGAGTGGGGACGTGGGTGGTTCGATGAAGACAGTGCAGCCTGGAAGGGGTCCTGTAAAGTAACCCCTCCTGGATAAGGTCTCTATTTGTCATATTTCAGCCACATCTGGAAGTTGAGGGCTGTAGCCCAGAATGTCTCAGCAACTGTTAACAATATCAACTGTCACCAGGGCTCAGGACTCAGATATTAGGCAGAAGCTCCTGTGCAGCGTAGCCTAGATGCCCAGTCAAGAAAGAAATAGGGTCAGGGCTGAAGCCTTGAGTCCTTGGTCCGTGCTCGCTCTCTCCATGGTCAGCATGTGTGTGTTCTGGGGGAATTTGTAAAATGTCCCAATGCTCCATGATTCCGGACTGAACTGCTTTTAACTCCACTAACGACCCCTGTCCCACGTCCATCAGGACTCCTGGCGGCTCAGCGGGTCTTGCCTTCTTGCTTGCCAAACAAGCTTTTCCTGCTGGTCTCAGGTAGCATTTTCTGCCCCCGGTCTTTGATCCCCCCAGCACGGCACCTGCCCCTCGTTCACCTGCCAGATGCTGTCATTGCCTTCTGTCTTAACAGCTTTGGGATCTTCCATTTGCAGCATTATCTGTCACCCAAACGCACGCTGAATGAATTGGGTTGGAAGCATTTCCGTGACCAGCCCAGAGCCTCCTGCGTGGTCCAGACTATAGCCAGCCCACAGCGATCGGCACCCCTTGCCCCGGGTGCCTCCCTGGGTGGCACAGTCAGAATTCCACCTACATCCTTTCAGTGAGGCCATCGCTGGTAACGACATTCATGTGCCCTGCTGTGTGCGGTGGGGTTCGGAACTGTCTGTAGCAGGGTAGTGAGGCACAGCCTGGCAGAGGTGCGTTGCAGGCTTCGGACCATACGCAGGAAGGATGGAGCCCTGGGTGTGACTCTGGAGGAGGCCACAGCTGGAGGGCGCAGGCCCCTTGAGCTGGATGGTCACAGCAGACCTGGGTATACCTGCTCTCCCTCCAGAAGCCTTCCATTGCCTTGGACTGGTGCCAGAGAGCCAACAGAAGCCCTTCTCCAGGGGGTGGGGTGCTGACCACATGCAGCACCCTACATGCCTGGCCAGGAAGCTTTGGGGTGTCCTGCATGGAGGGCCATCAGTCAGGCCCGCTTGCCCATTCCCTGTCTCCTGCCCCATTGTGGTCCAGACAGCAGCCCAGAGCACCTGTGAACTGCGAATCCTCCTGGAGCCCCAGCCATGTGTGGCTGACCATCCTCGAGCTAGTGATGCAGAGTTGGATCTGTCCCTTAACCACTCCGGGCTTTCCAGTCTCTGCCTCAGAATGGGAATACTGTACCCACTTCCTTGGCTTGTCTTGAGGATTAAAAACGTATGCACTAGGAGCACAGAGTAGGTGCTTTGCCCCGCCATTGCCTTCCCTTCCTTTCCATTACAGAACATTCCAGAACCATACCCTGCTCATTGAGCTCCAGCTAATTATAGTACCAACATGTAGAGAACATCAGCACTGTGCCACTCACTTGGCCACAGTGCATCCTCTGCCCATGTTATAAATCCCATTTCACAGGTGAAGAAACAGAGGCCCAAAGAGGTGATGTTACTTGTCCCGACTCCCAAGCTTGTAAGTTGGGTGTCAACCCTGGCAGTTTGATCCCAGTGTGCTTGCTTCTGGACCCCTCCCTGCACTGCCCAGGCCATCCTCAGCTGGCGCACTGGCAGGGGTGATGGAGGCCTCTTCCTGCACCCCTCAGTCTTGGTACAGGATGCATTATTGGCTGACAGGTGGTGCTGGGAGACGCACACGGGCAGCAATAACCATTGTAGGAGAACAGGGAGTCAGTCTTGACCCCGCCTCCTGACAAAGGTCCCTCTCTCCCCAGGCTTGCATTTACTTTGTGGAATGTGTGTGGGCACCTGGGATGCAGGCCTGCAGCAGACAGGCAGGGGCAGTCGTTGGTTACCTCACATGCATCCCAGGCTTGCAGGGGAAGGGACCCTGGTCCCTCAGGGAAAGGATCCCTTGGTCTTCCGAGGGAAATCCCGAAGTCTTCTAGATCAAAGTCTGGGAGCCCCTACCTGCTTTTCCCAAAGACAGGATGCCAGGCAGGAGTGTGGCATCTCTTCTGGGTCCCTGAATAACCAGGCGTGTTCTGGGCCCTGGCGCTTTGTCATTCCCCAAAGCCGCTAGGGAGGCTTTGGAGATGAACAAACTTCTGCTTTGGTCGGGGGGCGGGGAGGTGATGATTTTGCTCTAAGCTATGCAGGTAGTAAGCACAGGAGTCTAGATTCAAACCTCAGTCTGTCTGGCCTCCAATCTGGGCTTGTCTGCCTGGATTCCCCCTGGGTAACTTCTCAGGGGGCACGTCGTGTGCGCTGGGAATGAACGGGCGCTGCCGGCTAGGGCCAGACATCAACAGCGATTCCCACCGCTTATCACGCGCCGGGTGTCTGAGGCACACCGTCCCTTTCTGTCTCCCTGAAGCCTCCCCCAGGCCCTGGGCAGTGGCTGCTATCATCCTTCCCATTTTACAAAGCAGGAGACTGAGGCCAGCATGGAGTGAGGCAGGCTGGTCAGTGAGTAATGGGCGGGAGGGCCCAGGTGTGCAGTCAGCGCCGGGAGGGCTCCTCCGTGGGGTCCTCGCAGGTGGCAGGGCAAGGCAAGTGCAGGTGGTAGCGGCCTTCTGTGAGTTGGATGGGTCGCTGAGGCCGAGGAGCAGGGACCCGTGACGTGTGTGGGGGCGGGGTACACTTCCTACAGAGGGGACAGAGGTGGGGAGGGAGTGCCAGCTGCACCTCCAGGGCACCAGTTGTCCAAGGCCTCATCCTGGGACACAGGGCAGGGCTGCCTTTGGAGAAGCCAGGAGCTGTGCTCTTGGGAGGAGGCCTGGCGTCAGGGCCCACCGCAGGAAGTGAAGCCAAGTGTGGATAAGTAGGGGGTCAACCCTCTGTGAGGGGCCGGCTCTTCTGTGGGCTGGGCCCAGCCTCTCTGTTGTGTCCTTCAGCCCCACAGCGGGGAGGGGTGGCGGGCAGTGCTGCCCACCAACTCTCTGTGGAGAGTTTGATGTCTCCCCTCTCCTGCAGAGTGGGGGGCTGCTGACTTCTTTACAGACGCAGCCCTCATTGCGCTGATGGGCACTGCATGAACCTAAGCACCATTAGTGCTTCTAGGAAAGTGCCCCATGGGAGGAGGGAAGGGGCAGGATGAGCTAGCCCTTCCCCTTCCCTGTGGATGCGGGCTGAGCTCTGCTCAGATGTCCTGCTGTGAACAAGAAAGCCTCTGCCTGCCTTTTCATAAAAGGCTCTGGATTTTCCCAGCACATTACAGCATGAGCCAGTGTCTCTGTCCTTAGGAAGAGAAATGCACCTGAAATAAAAACACTGGGGGTTAAATGAGAAGGAGAGACACAGGGAAGGAGAGCTGAAGTGAGCGTTAGGTATTGCTGGAGTCGGAGCACCTGCCGCCCAAGCCGTAGGGGCTGCTCGACACACAGGGTTGCTACAAGTCATTGCTCTGTGCTCATCCCACACATGGCCCTGCCGTGGTCAGCAAGGGAGGTCGGCAGTAGGTGATTTGGGGGTCTGGCTGAGAGGCTCTGTGGAAGAGGTGCCATTGACCCTGCTTGGCTCTTCCTGTGGGAGGGCTTTCCCTTCCCTCTAGGGCTGCCTTACTGCCTGATTCTGGCTCCCCTCCCGACCTCCCCACCCTTCTACTTCTCGAGTCTTGAAACTTCTCTCTCTCTCTCTTTCTCTTTCTTTAAAATCACTTTCAGTACAATCTGCAAAAGTGCTCTACCACAGATCCCACCACCTCCCAGCCTTGGATCCACCTGACTCCCTTTGAGACTCTTCTCTGATGCCTCCTTAACTTCCTGGGAAGTGGCTGTCTAAGAACTATCTGTAATTATTTGCCCCGTTGTATTACATTTTGCCATTGCTTTTGCCACCCCAACTCTGTGGGAAGGGTTTTCTAAAAACCCCAGGGACCTCCTAAGTGTCACATCCTAATGACCCCTCACTTCCCATCCTACTTGACAAGAGAAGATTCTGTTGACCATTATTTTCGGATTCAGATTCCTCTTTGGACTTGGTGACACCTCTCTGTTCTGGTCCTTTTACTTCTCTGCTCATCTGCTTGGATGTCGATGTCTCTGAGATTTCTTCCTCATTCCTCTTTTCTCACCGTCTAAGTTCTGCTCTAGCCATTCTGTGAAGTTTTGTGGCTTCATCCCCCATCTGCCTACCTGCTGATGACCCCAAAACCTTTCTCCGGAGCGCCACATGGAACTCAATGACGTGCGCCTGCAGAGAAGCAGGAGTCACGGTCTTGGTGAGCCAGGCGTAGCGACTGTCCGTTGCAGTGTTGCAGGAAGATAGATCGACGCAGGAATTCAACGCATTGCTCCGAGTTAGGCAAAACAACAGCCTTGTGATTCGGTTTAGACAGGAAGCAGGGTTAAATTAGAACCTCGTGGCCATACAGTTTTATTTGCCTACTTTCTGGTCTATTGTGGGAGTTTCATAAATGTCAGCTGAATCTGGTGTTGATTAGATAGTTATGAATATGGCCTCCCCGCTCCTACTAGATGAAGGGATGAGGACACAGCTCTAACTGTCCTAAGATTCTGAAAAAGGTCGATGAGCAAAATATTATTTATTAAATGATGAGGTGAAGAAATGGATAAGGTAATTAGCACAGACGAATTGAGATCATGGGATCCGTAAATGTGTTATGTTGGAAACATAAAGTTAGTTGGAAAAAAAATCTGTTTAATATAGAAGCCCATTTGTTTCCAACAAAGTCAAGACCATCTCTTGCAGCTTATTAGCACAATTGGCGGAGTCTAATGATTCCAAGGTTTGTGAGGGTCACGGATCCAGGCCAAAAAGGCACAGTCATTGTGGAAATGCGCCGAGGTTTTAATATGTTTGAAACCTTTTCCATTGTGATAAAGTACATATAAAATTTAATACCTTAACCATTTTTACATGTAAAGTTCAGTGGATTAAGTGCATTCAAGTTGTGTAGCATCCATCTCCAGCAGTCTTTTCATCTTGCAAAGCTGGGACTCTGTATCCACTCAACAATGTCCCACGCTCCGTCCTCCAAGCCCCCGGCAACCGCCAGTCGACCGCCAGGGTCTCTGAATCTGACCGATCTAGGTGCCTCTGAGACGTGGAATCAGGCAGTATTTGTCTTTTTACGATTGGCTTTTTCACTTAGCATAACGCCCTCAAGGTTTATCTGCTGTAGCATGTGGTGGAATTTCTTTCCCCTGTAGGCTGATTAATAGTCCGTGATCTGCGTATACCCGGCACCCAGGAGTTTACTGATGAGCTTCAAGCTGGAATTGGTTTGAGGTCTTCTTTTGTGTTCTAAATGGGAGTGCCATCTATTAAAGGAGTTTTACAGGCGGGGAACACGTGGGCTTAAAATTCCCCCCCCCCAAAACCACACCCATCTCTCTAGCCTTTATGTTGCCTGAGTTTATTTTCAATTCTTTTCCCCTTTTGGTTTGGTAAAGTCTTCTCTTTTAATTATGCTAAAGGGAACGAAGGAAGGGCTGGGTGCTGGACTCAGGTCTTGGGTCCAAAGCAGGATCCGTGCCCAGCGTCTGCTGTGACGGGAAGCACAGTCTGTTGCCCCCAGGGAAAACTGGAAAAATGGAGTCCGAGCGTGGGGCCACAGGCCCCCAGCACCCCACCCGCCCCCAGCGCCGACTCTGGCAGTTTTGGCTTGGTCTTCCTTTCCTGTGCAGAGAGCCAGAGACTGCTCAGCTCATGGCGTGCAGGTGGGACAGGAAACTCAAAGCAAACCTTACCTTGGGACCCCTTTCCCCTCTAGATCAGAACCGTGCCTTTGATAGATTGCTGTTTGGAAGAGAACGTGTTGTGTCCCAATTTCTATTTTATGATGCCTCTTTGTTCTTACAGTGCTACTTCTCTACAAAGGAATATTTGTAGAAATGCTGGATGCAATAGGGAGCTTTGAGATGAGAAAAATGGAGATTCTGTAAGCCTATTTGGAAACCAGGATTCTGCCCAAAAGTTAAATTTATTTTGAAAGACTCTAAACTGATTTTCCCTGCCACTGGTAAAATCTCTCATTCTCTGCTCTACCCCCATCTCCCTCCCACTTCTTCTCTGTAACTCCCTTCCTCCTCCCCCTGCCCTCTCTCGGGCACACGCTCACATATGTGCCACATAGGGAAAATGACTCTTGCTCTTTTGCCCTCGTCCATTGAAAACATGACCTGTGCCTGCCGGCTGTCTGCAGACCTTTCAGGCTTGCCTCCCAGTGGCCCCTGTGAGTAGCTGAATTACCATTTCTCACCCTAACCTCAAAGAGGGTTTGTTAACAAAGCCTAAGGTGCAGAAGAGGCCAAGAAAGCCAGCTCAGAGGCAGGTAGGGCCATGAGGATTGCAGCAGGAATATAAATGGGTATTTTTTTCTCTGAAGAAGAATTTTAAAGGTTATCAAGTTATTCCCTTTCAAACAGAGAGCACAAATACCAGAGACGATAGTTGTTGAGGGGAACTTGACTGAAAGTTTGAAGCTGGCTAGGAGGTTTGGGAGAGGAAGACTTTCTCTGAAAGGGCATAATCTGAACTCAGAAAAACGAAGTTTTTTTGGTTCAAACTGCAGCCCTCCTCCAGGGCCTTTCAGCGAGTTTGAGCAAATCATGCCCCGTCTCTGGGCTTTAGCAGAACGACGTCCATTTGGTTTCAAGGAAGCCTGAATTGATCAAGGTGCTATCGCTCTCGAGCTGTGCCGCCTCTGGGCTGGTGTTCAACCGTCTCTCACTCTTCATCTCTAAGTGGATTTTGTAGAGCTCCCTCATTTGGGAGGTTGTTGGAAGAAAGCTCTTAGTTCACTCAAGGTGGGTGAATGTCCTTCCAGAAAATGCCCCGATGATGATCATATAACTAAGTGGTACTCGCTGAATATCAGGGTGCCCTTCCAGAGCTTTGCTTGCCGCCTGCAACGGGCTCTTATAAAAGGAGGCTTCTAACAATATGTGTTTGGGCTTGGCTCCCTTTATCGTAATGGGCTCTGTCATTCTGAAACTGGAGAAAACCTGTTCTGTTCTGATTTCTTGGAGAGAGTGTTTATTTACCAACGTGTGTTGTTATATTTTCTTGTAGCGTACGTCCTTCTCCCGCATTTCAAGGTAGAAGAGCCATTACACCTAATGAGAGCTCCTTTCTAGCCGGTGTGCCACTTAGAATGTTCAAGAGTGTGTTAGAATTTTAACCTTTCGATGCATCTTTGTAATGGCATGTCACCCTTAAAAAATGAGATGTCAGCTTCCTGCTGAAAGGAATAGACACTGATTTTCAACCCGAAAACCACCACGCGTCCTTCTCCAGGAGCCTCATTTAGCTTGAGGAGGTTATAAAATACCAGGAGATGGAAAGGCAGTATAAATGCTGCTTGTGGAATGCGTCCATTCTCACGGGATCCGTGTTGCGAATGAGGCAAATACCTCGTGGGGTGACACATTCTCATTTAAGCAGCGCTCTAGGATCCTGCATCACGTCGCCTTGAAATGCATTGCTGGCAACCCTATTTTTAAAGAGGCTTCAATATCACCTAAGTGAATTAATGTTGCCAGGAAAGGCATTTTGAGAATTGATGCATTGGAAATAATTGTCTTCTAGGAGCTCACAAATGTGATGGATTCCTCCTGCTCTTTTATCCCCACCGCTGGGGAAGCGGTCCTTCTACGTCTTTTCATTATCGTTTACCATCCTGGAACTTTCTCTTGTCCAAATGGAGCCTCTCACTGCTCCTGAACACACGAGGCTCTCAACCTGAATGGTGAAACCCTACCCATCTTTCAAGACCTGTTCTGAAGTCCCTTCATCTCTGAACTTTTCCCAGGTTCCCTCGCAAGGGGTTCTTACCCCTTCCTTCCTCAGACGTCCTCTGGTACTTTCTTTATCACTTGACAATGGCACTCCTCACCGGAAGGGCAGTTAGCTGTCAGCTTGTCTCTGTTTCTAGGACTGTGAGCTCGGGAGTAGCAGAGTGGTTGGGGGCACATTTTATTTATCTTTTGTCAGCGTCTGCCTAATAGTTTCTGGGATATATTTGATACTCATTTGAAGTCTGATGGGGAAAGAGATGAAAAAAAAAAAAAGTGACCTCTAAGATAGGCTGGTATAGGGTCAGAGAAGCCAGGGGGGACTTCTGCTTAAATGAATAAGCACGTACGTACGTGAGAACGGACTTTTCCCCGTTTACCGTATACACCTCGCCCTTTTACAGGGGAGGAGACCGCCTGCCGGGCAGCATTCATGACACAGAGGCGGGTCTGTCCCTCAGCAAACAGCTTGTCTTCTTCTTGATACAGCGCGGTTTTCTTTGCACAGCATGACCTCGGAGGCGTGGTCTTGAAGGAAGTGATGGGCAAGAAGTAGTAGCTACTGAAGGACATGCCAGAAATAGAGTAAGGCCGGCCGCGGGTCGCTTGACTTCATGCATCCGGCTCCCTCCATATCTGCGGCGGACGGAGTCCTGAGAACGTGCGTGCAGAGCGGGACTAGAAAGGGGGGTGCCAGCCATGCGGCGGGGAGGTGACGATCGTAGCGGAGCTGACGCTGCGGGTTGCCTTTCCCACTCCCGTCTCCCGTTCCTGTGGCTCGCGGGCCACGGGCAGTGCCCATCCCGTGGGGATTATCCGTGGTGACTTAAGTCCTGTGTGGAGGTTCTGCCCCCTTGCTAAGAGTCCATGCAAACATGGATATGGTCGCAGCTCTGGCCGACGACACAGGAAGGCCCGGGCTTCTGGTAGTGTCCTCACTCTCAAAAAGAGACCCATGTGGGGGTGCCCGATTTGGCAAATAAAAATACAGAACACCTACTTACATCTGAAGTTGAGATAAATGACAGGGTTTGTTTTTTTTTTTTTAAGTGTAAATATGTCCCATGCAATGTTTGGATGTCCATGAAACATTTGTGAGGTATCTTCCTCCAAAATCATTCTCGGTCTCAGAGTGTTTGCTAGTGAGATGTATGGTCTGAGAGCAGAGTCACACACAACATAGACCTCCCAGGGCTCAGGCATTTTGGAAAATGACAGACCCCTGTTCATGAAACAGGCTTGCTTCAGTCCCCCTTCTGTCTTGAAGATTGTTTGGTCTTCAAGAACCATTGTGTGTGTGTGTGTGTGTGTGTGTGTGTGTGTGTGTGTGTGTGTGTGTTGGTTGGTTTTTTTCTAATAGCATTCTCCTCTTTTTCCAGCCTCTAGTAAGTTGGCCATAGTAATAGATGCAATAGATTTCTATTTTACCTGCGGGTAGGGCTGTGAGCAGTCTTTTGAAGCTACCTAGAAACCTTTGTAGAACATCTGGAATGGCAAGTTGGCTTGAAGGGTGGCAAGTGGTCAGTTACTCCCTGCCTTGCCTAGAAGATTCACTGTCACTCAGCTTCCTTATCTGTGATATGATTATTGACCTCCCAGCCTTGTCATGAGAAATAAAAAGAGGGGAAACATGCTAAACAGTGCATCCACTTCGGAAAACAGTGAGACGGTTTCTTACAAAACTAAGCAGACTCTTACCGTATGATCAACAATTGCAGTCCTTGGTATTTACCCAAAGGAGTAAAATACTTAGATCCATACAAAACCTGCACACAGGTGTTTACCGTCACTTGATTCATAACTGCCAAAACTTGGAGGCAGCCAAGATGTTCTTCAGTACATGAATAGACAAAGACACTGTCACACACCTAGACAGTGAACTGCTCAGGCCATGACGCCTATGAGGCCATGAAAAGATATGGAGGAATCTTAAATGCATGTTAGGAAGTAAAGGAAGGCAACTGAAAAGGTTCCATGCTGTATGATTCCAACATCTGACCTCTGGGAAAGGCAAAACTAGGAATTCTGTGAAAGGATCAGTAATTCCCATGGGCAGGGAAGGAGCCGATGAGCCAGCAGAGCATAGTGGAGTTTTAGGACAATGACACGACCCTGTATGATACGATAATGGCAGATACATGTCATTACGCATTTGCTCAAACACACAGAACATAAAATGCCAAGAGTAAAACCTAATGTACACTGTGGACTTCGGCTGATGATGTCATGTAGCTCTGTTGGTTATAACTAGCGGACCGCTGTGGTGGGGGAGGTGAGGTAAATATGGGGCCACGGGACATCGGATATATGGGAAATCTCTGTACCTTTGTCTTAATTTTTCCATGAACCTAAAACTTCTCAAAAAAAATCCAAGTCTATTTTTTTAATAAGAGGTGAAGCATAGAATGAAAGCACAGTGACAGGGCAGAGTTCTGTTTTCTGAATGGTAACTTTCTTCCCTCTCATTTGTTGGGGACGTGGCTCTGATGTGCTGTTCCAGGCTTCTCTCTGCCGCTCTTACTATGTTGACCTCTCTGGGTCTCCATCACACTAATGATGATAATATTGTGAGGCAAGATGAACTGACTCAGAGCCCGGAGGCCTGGAATTTTGCCCAGCCTCCTACTGCTTACTAGATAATAAAGTTTGGGGAAACAAATGAAGTCCAGGGAACACAGCTACTGAAAGGAAATGAGTGATGATGATGATGGTGATGGTAATGAACGCTGGGCTAGTTTCATCAGCTCCCAGCCTTCTTGGGGGAGATCTGTACCTGACAACAAGACGTGAGGCTGTTTACTTCATTCAGTCAATAAACCTATTTGGGGCACCAACATTGCGCCAATTCCCGTACTGGGTACCAGGCATCCAGATATAAATAAGACCGTGTTTGAGCTCAAGGAATATCTAGTCTAGTAGGACAGATGGCTGACAAACTCATAATGGTGATGCCATGCATTAAGCGCTAACCAGATGTAATATAGTGAAGTTCGAGGCCCTAGATGAGAACAGTGTAAATGAGGCTGGGTGGGAGGTGCTCAGGCAGTGGGTCTCATGGGCCTGGCTCCCAGGGCGTGATCAGAATGTACTAGAATAGAGCCAAGCAAATGAGGAGACGGAAAAGGAATGGCAGTAGTTATCTTTAGGCTTTACTGGGCCCTGTGGAATCTTTGATTTTACTACAGCAATCTGATCAGACTGCTGATTCATTAGTAATATTTTGTGAAGTCACATGTAACTGCTCTGGGTCAGGATTTGGGACCTATGTGGTTGCTAAGACCTTGGGCCATCTAACAGATCAAATCCAAAATTGGTAGTTCCCACTAGCTTCCTAATAAAGATTATGGAGGAATTTGAGAAATATAATGCATTTTGAAACCATATTTGTATTCAACTGAGAGTCAAAAATTAAGGTTTTAATAATTCAGCATACTTTGATTCAATTTCACAGGTTAATTAATACAAAATGGAGACATGTTCACCATGTAAACCACACTAATGAAGTTTAAAATCCAGGGGATATCACTTGGCATTAAATAAAAAGAAACCGAGGACAAATTTGTATAGACCTGTCTCTATCCCTTCTCTGCTGTTGAGAGAGAAGGGAGTGTGTATTGACTCGGGTATCAACAAACTGGAGAGAGTGTGTGTCCAGGAGACTTGGGAGAAGCTGTCCTAACGTGAAAACTTTCCCCGGTGAGGAAGTTGAGGAAGTTTAAGAAACCATATTCAAGGAAATAAGGGCAGATCACAAGCCCAGCTCCCAATTCCTGTATTTAAAGAAATAGGTGATTATTTTTCTTCAAGAGTGACTCTTTCTGCTTAAAATTACACATACTTCCTAGAATAAGGTATTACGAAGTTTTTCATCAAGAGAAAAAACATCTTAAATCTTAATGGCTTAAGAAAATGACCTTTTACTGGTCTCATAATTCTGTGGGTTGACTGGGCCAACGCTGCTGATCTGAGCCCACACGTATATCTGTCATTAGCTGGTTTGTTGCCTGGTGACTGGCTGACGACCTAGGATGGCCTTACTCCAATGTCTTGCCATTGACGGACTGTCACCTGCAGGGCCTTGGTTCTCTGTGGCCTCTGATCCCCCAGCCGACCGAGCTGGGCTTGTCAAATTTGGGTGAGACTGGAGGTGTAGGTGTAAGGCCAGGAGTTTGACTTTGGATGTTTTAAGATTGGAATGTCTATTAGACCTCCAAGTACAGATTCACAAGTGGAGTCGAGAGTTCAGGAGCAAGGTCTAGGCTAAAGATATATATTTGGAAGTCATCTGTAAAGATATCATTTAAAGCCCTGAGACTAGATATGAACTCAGCATGTGAATGTGAACAGAAAAGAAATCTAAGGAATACATCCTTTGGCTCACCGTTGCTTAGATGTTAGGGATGTGAGAAGAAACATGTAAAGAAAGTGAAAAGAGGAAGCCAGTGACTAGGAGGAAAACTGGGGAAGAGAGATCTCACAGAAGCCGAGTTGGGGGAAGAGAGTTGGAAGAAGGAAGGAGTCAAGTGCTGTACACAGACCAAGTCAGTGGGTTGGGAGGAACCACCACGTTTAGGAATGCGAAGGTCGCTGGTGAAAGCCTTACTGGAGAAATAGAAAAGGAGGTGAAGGGAAATAGAGAAAACTTCCCCCCAATATTGTACTTTGAACATTTCAAATATGCAGAAGAGTTGAAAGAAGTATAGAGTGGATGCCCATATAAAACCCCCCAGATTCATAATTAACCTGTTATAGATTTGCCTTCTCACGTCTAACCACCTATCTAATTCTATATCCATTTAGCAATCCATCTTTTCTTATGTTAAAGGGATAGAGAAATGATGCAGAATTGGAGTGAGATGGGGCAAAAATTCTGTGTGTGTGTGTGTGTGTGTATGCACCTGAGCAATTGTGCACAAGGCAGCATTTTTTTTTATGCCGATGAGGATGATCAAGGATCAAAGTCACAACCGATGATGCTGGAGGAGTTAATATTTGAAATGATAGGAAGGCAAAGGAGTATGGGCTTTGGTGCATCAAATGCACCAATGGGTGGTTCGGTACAATAATGAAAGACCAGGTAAAAAATATGGACAGTCAGATGCATGAGAATGTCTAGCATGAGATCCAGCACCTCCAGCACCCAGGCTGGACCTGCCTTCTGTTCCCAGCTCTCCCGTGAACGTGCTGTGAAACTCTGGGAGAACAGCATCACCAACCCCTCAGGTCTTCTGGGACCTCTGCTGCAAAATGAGCATAATTATGAGTATCATACTTACACTACAGGGAGCTTTGGAAATTATACACTGGGGATGTAGGTCTTGTTGTTATTTTTATTATCCACACTGAGTCACGAGAACAGCTTTGCAGGCTGCCGCAGCTCTGTCCCCTACTCTGTGCCACACTTTCTCCCTGTCTGGGGACTTTCAGACACTGAATGAACCACCCAGGACTTCCCAGGCTTTGTCCCCCATTACGATGCCTTCATGTTTATCTGATGGACCGACGGTATCCTGGAGGGCAAGGGGCTTACGAGGTGTCCTAGAGGATCTGAGTCCATTTCCACCTCCGAGTGGTGCCTTCTCATTATACCTAAGGACTGTGGTATTGGAGCCAAGCTGTCCCTCGTTCCCTCTGTCTACCGTTCTCTGTTTCGGGTCACTAGAGCAGAGTCTAAGGCCTGTAACTCATTATTGACCATGTTATTTTTGCAAATGTGGCATTTTTATACCAAAGTTCTTTTGTTCTTCATCTTTCCACATCTCCTTCCACATATTCCTTCCCTGGAGTTATTTATGTCTGCAAAGAAGATAGGTGGGTGACCCGTCACAAGTAACCACACGCAGCACAAAGAGCCTTGCTGCAAAAACATCCTAGATATATTTAGCGCTGCTTAATTAGAATTAGCTATCTTGGATTCATTTTCCTTTCTTTATGGTGGAGTTTAAAATTAAAACTGAAACACTCTCTTTTTACTTTCTGTGATGGAGAAGCTGAAAGCTTGGAATCAAGATGAATTAGGCTGAAACTCAGATTCTCTCACCTGGGGCAAGATAGTGTATCACTCAGCCTCGGTTTCCCCATCTGTAATCTCAAGTTAATTAGATTTTTCTTATAAGTGTGCTAGAAAGGTTGAATGAGAATGGTGTTAGGGAAAAACCCCAGTGCAGAGCCTGGAAAATAACAAGGTTCAGTAGATAATAGCACGATGGATCCGTGAGCACACCGCCAGCAACCATGAAAGTTATCAGACAACCGTAGTTGGCGCCAACTCTTTGCTGTTTACGGTTTTCCTGAGCTACGTTTACCAGGACAGAAACAAAGGGTTGCACAGACACTGCTCTCTTCTTTCAAAGTTAACTCTTCTCAATAATATTGTGTGTGTGTGTGTGTGTGTGTGTGTGTGTGTGTGTGTTTAATGCTCAGTGGAATTTAGGTCTCCTACCTCTATATCATTAAAATCTACATTTTTTTTCAATTTAACTTTAAAGTTGTTGAATACTTTTTTTAGTAAGTTGGAGAGAGAAGATACAGGACACCTACTTACTTTTGAATTTCACATAAGCAAAGAGAACTATTTTAGTATTTTAGTATAAGTATGTCCCATGTAACAGTTGAGTCATACTTACATTAAAAAAAATTGGTCATATGGAATTCAAATTCAACTGGGAATCCTGTGTTTTAATTTACGAAGTGTGGCAGTCTTTGGCCCTAGGAAATGCAATATCTGAAGTATGTGTGTGTTCCAAGGCAACAAAATCTTGACCATGACATTTGAGGCATGTGGGGGTGACGGGTCATGAAGACCTTCTGAGAGACGGGATTTCCCTGCCCTGATAACGAACACAGGACGCGCTGTTCCCACCTCTTCCCGTTCCTGAATTCACCTCCTTCACAAGCCTCTTTTCCCTTCTTCCTTCGCCTTCCACTAGGTAACAATGTATGCTTCGTTGTTACTCATCCCAGGAGACGGTCAGGAACTGGTTCTGTTCTATTCACTCTTTTTATCACTCTGCCTAACAGAGGGCGTGGCACATAGTAGGTGGTCAGTGAGTTTTCTTTTTATTTTTCTTTTGTATTTAAAAAAATTTTTTTAGCATTTATTTATTTTTGAGAGACAGAGACAGACAGATTGTGAGCAGGGAAGGAGCAGAGAGAGAAGGAGACACAGATTTAGAAGCAAGCTCCAGGCTCTGAGCTGCCAGCACAGAGCCCAACACAGGGATCAAACCCACAAACTGTGAGATCATGACCTTAGCTGAAGTTGGACACTCAACTGACTGAGCCACCCAGGCTGTATTTTCTATGAGTAAATGAACAGTTGGTGCTGGGGCATCTGGGTGGCTCAGTCGGTCTAGTGTCTGACTCTTGATTTTGACTCAGGTCACAATTTCATCATTTGTGGCATCAAGCCCAATGTTGGGCTCTGCACTGATAGCATGGATCCTACCTGGGATTCTCTCTCCCTCTCTCTCTGCCCCTCCCCCTCATGCACGTGCATCCCCTGCCCCCCATAAATAAACTTTAAAAAAAAAAGTTGGTGCTGATTAGACAATAATACAAGTTATAATGAAGAATGACAGACTTTATGGACAGGGGGTCAGATCTCACTGATGCCTACTATGTTCCAGGCTCTGCTAGGCAGAGGGGTCTGTGATGAATGCAACCGAGGTCCTGACCATCAAATGGGAAAACTAACAACTGAGAATACATTACTACTTAGCCAAGGACTAAGGATAAATGCAGGGAGTTTTGGGGTTTGGTCACCCTCAAACACATCTAGTCATGAGGCACATCTAGTAATGAGGGAACTCAGTCTACCTCAAAGGATTACGTTGAGGGGTAAGTGCATATCCATACCAGTTTTTTTCCCTTTCTTCTATGTTAGGAAACTATATCTGTGCCTTTTTTTCCCCCTTACATTTCGCTGTTTCATCAGTGGAAGGGTAATGCCTTGACTGGAGAGGATTATGAAGCCGTAGAATTTTTTAAACACTAAACTTTCCATGATGCGTGTTTTTGATGGCTGAGGGATTTGATCACAGACTCAGGCAAATATTGCCACTACCACAGTGCTGAGAGGGCCTCTGAAAATAGGGTGCTAATGATGTGGCAAGATCCCCCCCTTCCCTTAAGAACCTCCAGAGGTTCAGATGGTTTGTGGGGAGGGTGGCGAGGAGATCTTGCAGACCGTTGGCTTTCGCGGGACACATGGTGTGCGAGTCTGTAGTCAATTAAAACTCTGAAACTGAATGTCAAGACTCAGGGAATTTGTACCAATATTAGACTTCCTGCTCCTTGAGAGGGTGATTTTGACACTCTGAAGGATGGCTAGAGAGTTAATAATAACATCTTCAACACATTGCTTTTGTGATTTGGAGCTCATTGCTTTTTCAAGCAGTTCAAAGTCATTCACCGGCTACATGTCTTCAATATGAGACTAGGTATTAAATGCAAACCCTGGGGCAGTATAACAGTTTAGTTGAGAATGTAAATACTCCAAGGTCACAGAATAGCAGATACAAAGATGTATTTATTTGTGTTCTACCTGGTTCATATGCATCACATGGCCCTGGGAAGGGCTGGTTCCAGGTGATTGTGTGTAGTGTGGATGCATTAAGCTTCCTATGGTGACATTGGCTTTTTTGGTTTGTCAGGGGGGTTGAGGTCATTCACTTGTCTCAGAGGTTTGTACACTTCTGCCAGGGCAGGTGGGAGGGGTGTTTTGACTGCAAAGGTGTGATTTGGGCAGAGTCTTTGAAAGATCAGCAATGAGAACATGGCCAGACAGTCATCCAGAGCGATGCTTTCCTCCCCTTTTCTTACTTCATCTGAGGGCTTACAATCCTTAATTGTCTAGGCCTCTTACAAACTTCTGTAATGAAAACTATATATTTTTAAAATTGGGCACTGTTGTTTCAAGCCAACTCACTCCAGATAACAGCTCAGTTTAGCAGGATTATCCTCCTTAATGAGAACACCTTTTGAGCTCAGTTTAGTCGGGTCTTAATAATTCCAGATAGAGTAGATATTAGAGAAGAAGTAGATGTTAAAGTAGATATTAAAGATTGTTGAAAGAAGAAAGAGTCGAATGGCAGAATGAACCTAGCAAGAATTCAAACTCATTAGAAGGTGATTTCATAGGATTAAAGACTCCAGTAAGTTCTTAGATTGAAAGGTATTCTTAGATGTCAAACAGAATAAATAAATGAAAAATTGGATCCATACAAGACACTATATGGTGAAATTTTAGATCATTAAAAGAAATTCCAAAAACTTCTGGAGTTAGGTACAGTGGGCTTGGGTGAACTGATTACTTATAAATGGATGTGAATCAGGTTGACACCAGAATTCTTAGCAGCAATGGGTGCAACAGAAAATAGAGCGATATTTTCAAATGTCAGGGAGACAATTAACTTTGAATCTGGATAGCTATATCCAATAAAGTTTAGTTCAAATTTGAGGATAAAATTCATAGATTTTCTCTGGGAAAAATTGCCATATGCATATCCCTTGAAAAGAATTATAAGCAAAAGGAAAATAAATCCAAGATGAAGTAGGATGAAAGAAACAATTGTGAGCAAATAAACCAGAAAAAAATCTTATTTTGATGTTTAAAAATTAATTTTCCAACTAAAATATTTCACCTAATTTCAAATGCAATGTGCTTGGGCTGTAGAGAGAGGAGGCAGATGGAATTTAGAGCATGCTGAGATTCTTGTCTTGTTATGTGGAGAATATAGATGCTGATTATCTCAAACTGTTCAGAGTAACCCATGTTCAAGTATGTTTATCTAAAGCATAAGGTAACAATTCAAAAAACAGACCTGGAGTGCAATCCTTCATCGCACTAAATATTCAGGTCAGGGGAAACAGAGCACAAGCTTAATCCAACAGACCTCAGGGAAGGAACAAAAGGTAAGGAAATAACAAAACCAGAAAGAGCAGCAAATAGGGGATGAAAGAATTCATTCATAGTATTATGATTACTAATATATACTTGGACATACATCACAATACTATGCATGAATTAATGCCACTTGTTAAAAGACAGTGATTCCAGATTGAGAGATAAAACCCAATCATCCTCTCTGCCGTTTGCCCCAGGAACACTAAATCATTATAAAGGAGGTTGATTGTGCAGGGATATGAATGTTCCCACAGATAGAGAATAGAGTGCATTTAGAGAAGGGGCTCAGAGTAGGACCACACACAGATTATGGAGGGCTCTTCAGGGAGCATGAGAAGCTTGGAATTCATCCTGAAGGGAAATGAGCAGTAACGTAAAGAATTTAGTGACTTAGTCACATTTACACTAGAGAAAGATTACGATGGCAGCTGGGAAAGCTTGGGAGACCGCTCAGGCGTGTGTGGGCGGCAGCACCGAGGAGATAGTCAAGGTATTCATGCATGAGGTGATGCAAAGCTGGACCGTGTTGTACAGGGGGTGGGGGAAGAATGGTAGGTAATATGGATTTTAAGAAGATAAACTCTATAAGAGTTGGTGGTGCAAGGATGGAGAACAGCACGACGGTACACCGGTTTCTGAAGGGAATAACTGGGTGGCAGCCTTCACCAGTATAGGAGAACCCAGAAAGGAGGATACAGGGAGAGGACAGATGATAAACTTGGGCTTTGGTGCATGTTCAGTGACCATCAGATCTCAGGATACAGATTTGGCAAATCTTGGAGCCACAGTCTTGCTGAGGAAGGGAGTCATCATGAATTCATAAATAGAGCTTGCAGTATAGAACTGGACATGCCCCCTAAAGGGTAACATTCTTTAGATCTATCGTGTGAGAAGCGGGAACTCTGGCATGAGTCCTAATTCTCTGCTTTTACATTCAGTAGAGAGGACACTGAATGAAAATAATCATGTCTTCCTAAATCCAACTAGGACTGTTCAAAGCTTGACTAAGCAAAGATCAGTGTCTTGCTTCATCCCTGTCTCTGAATTCTTGTGCCTGTGCAGTCATGGGAATGGCGCAGGTGAGACTAGGAATTGGATCATTCTCGATGCCTTCTGGCATTAAGTGAAACAGTAACAGCAAAACATCTAGGAAAATGAAGAAGCCCTTTGCTGCCCACTGAAGAAAAGCAGCCCCTTGGGCTAAATGGTTGCTAATTATTCTCATAGCCAGTCATGAGTTGAATGTGATAATTGACTTCATACATTACAAATGACAAGCCTTTTTGGAGCTGAAGAACCCCACTGCCCACCCCCCCCCATACAAAGTGAAGACACCCCAGGTAGAAATGCGTGTGCGGCACAGTGTTAGATGCTTGGAAATTCCCAAAATTGTTGGGCCAAAATCCCCAAAGGGTGGAGAAGTTTCTCATTTACATTCCTTTGGAAGAGTTTCCTAGATTTCTCCTTTTCTTCATGCTCAGAAGAACTTCTGGGAAATAATCTGTATTTGCATTGCTCACTAGATTACACATCCAGTTACTTCCCAGGTCAAACTGTGTTCCCAAACCCGTTGAGGGGAAGTCCAGATGGAACCTAGTGACCCTGTTTTCAGTCTTTGAAATTCAGTAAACTTTTCTGAAACTTTAAATTGCTCATTGGGAAAGCTTTTCTAAGGAGGTAACATTTGAACTGTAACTTGAAGGAGGAAGGCATTTTCCAAGAGTAGAGTGGCATCAGGCTACTCTGCTTTCAGGTAGAAAGCTCACCCTCCCCTGTGCTTTTACTGCACCATGAAAACATTTTCATTATAGTTCTGGGATCTGCACTGGATTTATTTGTACAAATGTTCATATCCTTGACACCTAGCAGAGTGCCTGGTAGATAGTAGGACCTTAGTAGATTTTTATGGTCTAAAGGAATACAAATAATGCAGACAAGATAAAAAAAAAATCAGCTTTTATCCAAAATATCTATCAGACTGTTAACATTACTCTTTATTCTGAAGTTTCTGCTTTAAAAAGTAAGAGTCCTAAAATAACTTGGAACTTGGATCTTCTGGATAAACAATCTAGTGTTGATAAGCATGGATGAAAGAATGGATGCAGCTGGCCACGGCGGAGGAAGTAGGAGGGGAGGAAGGTCTGGTCAGTAGAGCAGTGGCCCTAATTCTGTCTCTATTTTCTTTGAGAGAAAAAAGGTTTTCCCAACGAACCCCAGTGTCTGCAGGGCTAGAGGGATGGGTCATCCTGAGAGCTGCTACATGAGGAGTGTAGATTCCCCAGAAAGGTTTAAACCCCAAAGGAAGAGCTTTGGGCACATTATCTTCAGGGTGGATGAGCTGAAGTCCGATCATAGGGCACTTCCGAGAGCAGCAGTGAGTTAGCCGGCTGCTGCGGAGTCCTGTCCTTGGTCCAGGCGAGAAGGAAATCACAGCTTCTGCGAGACCCATGGAGAGCCCTGGGCCACTCTGTTCTGTGCACGCCCCTCCTCAACCAACCCCGTTATTGTCCGTAGTAACAAGAGTTGGGGCATGCTGGTCCTCTCCACGTCGGTGACTTGGGACCAGGCAGGGTAGCTGGTGAAGAGGATGGGCTAACACGTATTGAGCTTTCACTCTGTGCGAGCTACCACTTTAAGCACCTGATATCCACAGGAAAGGACCAACGTTTTATCTCCCAAGGAGAGAGGCATACATACTATTCCTTTGACACATGAGGAAACTGAAGTTCACTCTTGTGCTTACGTACAAGTGTCCCTTAGCTAGGGTGTATGAGTCCCATTTCAAAGTTTTACTTGAGCAATAATATTTGAAGCTCAGAGGATGAAGGTTTTTTTCCCA
>PJEM01016021.1:0-27554 GCA_004023845.1 Helogale parvula | reverse complement strand
TCCCTCCCTCCCCCTCCCCTTTCAGTCCATGATTCGTTTTCAGTATTCTGTAGTCTCCCTCGATCTGTGTCCCTCACTCTCCCCCACTCTCTTTCCCCCTTCCTCTCCCCATGGTCCCCTGCCAGGTTTCTCCTGTTAGACCTTTGAATGTAAACATGTGGTATCTATCCTTCTCTGCCTGACTTATTTTGCTTAGCATGACACCCTCGAGGTCCATCCACTTTGCTACAAATGGCCATATTTCATTCTTCCTCATTGACATATAGTACTCTATTGTATATGTATACCACATCTTCTTGATCCATTCATCAGTTGATGGACATTTAGGCTCTTTCCATGATTTGGCTATTGTAGAAAGTGCCACTATGAACATTGGGGTACATGTGTTCCTATGCATCAGCACTTCTGTATCCTTTGGGTAGATTCCTAGCAGTGCTATTGCTGGGTCATAGGGGAGTTCTATGGATAGTTTTTTTGAGGAGCCTCCACACTGTTTTCCAGAGCGGCTGTACCAGTTTACATTCCCACCAACAGTGTAGGAGGGTGCCTGTTTCTCCACATCCTTGCCAGCATCTATATTCTCTTGATTTGTTCATTTTAGTGACTCTGACCTGTGTGAGGTGGTAGGTATCTCAGTGTGGTTTTGATTTGTGTTTCCCTGATGATGAGTGACACTGAGCATCGTTTCATGTGCCTGTTGGCCATCTGGATGTCCTCTTTGGAGAAGTGTCTATTCAGATCTTCTGCCCATTTCTTCACTGGATCATTCATTTTTTGTGTATGGAGTTTAGTGAGTTTCTTGTATATTTTGGATACTAGCCCTTTATCTGATATGCCATTTGCCACTATCTTTTCCCATTCTGTCAGTTGCCTATTAGTTTTTTTGATTGTTTCCTTTGCCTTGCAGAAGCTTTTTATCTTGATGAGGTTCCAGTAGTTCATTTTTGTTCTTAATTCCCTGGCCTCTGGGGATGTGTTGAGGAAGAAATTGCTGCGATTGAGGTCTGGGAGGCTATTTCCTGCTCTTTCCTCAAGGGTTTTGATGGTTTCCTGTCTCACATTCAGATCCTTTATCCATTTTGAGTTTATTTTTGTGCATGGTGTCAGGAAGTGGTCTAATTTCATTTTTCTACATGTTGCTGTCCAGTTCTCCCAACACCACCTGTTGAAGAGGCTGTCTTTTTTCCATTGGACACTCTTTCCTGCTTTGTCAAAGATTAATTGGCCATATTCTTGTGGGTCCAGTTCTGGGTTCTCTATTCTATTCCATTGATCCATGTGTCTGTTTTTGTGCCATTACCATACTGTCTTGATGATGACAGCTTTGCAGTAGAGGCTAAAGTCTGGGATTGTGATGCCTTCCATTTTGGTTTTCTTCTTCAATATTACTTTGTCTATTCGGGTTTTTTTGTGGTTCCATACGAATTTTAAGATAGTTTGTTCTAGCTTTGAGAAGAATACTGGTGAAACTTTGATGGGGATTGCATTGAATGTGTAAATTGCTTTGGGTAATAATGACATTTTAACAATGTTTATTCTTCCAATTCATGAGCACGGAATGTTTTTCCATTTCTTTGTGTCTTCTTCAATTTCCTTCATAAGTCTTTTATAGTTTTCAGCATATAGATCTTTTACGTTTTTGGTTAGGTTTACTCCTAGGCATTTCATGGTTCTTCGTGCAATTGTGAATGGGATCCGTTTCTTGCTTTCTCTTTCTTGCTTCGTTTTTGGTGTATAAGAATGCAACTGATTTCTGTACATTGACTTTGTACCCTGCAACATTACTGAATTCATGGATCAGTTCTAGAAAGCTTCTGGTGGAGTTGATTGGGTTTTCCATGTAGAGTATCATGTCATCTACGAAAAGGGAAAGTTTGACTTCTTCTTTGCTGATTCTGATGTCTTTTATTTCCTTTTGTTGTCTGATTGCTGACGCTAGGACGTCCAACACTATGTTAAACAACAGTGGTGAGAGTGGGCCTCCCTGTTGTGTCCCTGATTTCAGGGGGAAAGCTCTCAGTTTTTCCCCATTGAGGATAACATTGGCTGTGGGCTTTTCGTAAATGGCTTTTATGATGTTTAAGTAAGTTCCTTCTATCCCAACTTTCTCGAGAGTTTTTATTAAGAAGAGATGTTGTATTTTGTCAAATAGTTTTTCAGCATCTATCGACAGGATCATGTGATTTTTTCTTTTGTTTTGTTGATGTGATGTATCACATTAATGGATTTGCAAATATTGAACCAGCTTTGTAACCCAGGAATAAGTCCCACTTGATCATAATAGATAATACTTTTTATATGCCGTTGAATTCGATTTGCTAGTATCTTGTTGAGTATTTTTGCATGTGTATTCATTAAAGATATTGGCCTGTAGTTCTCTTTTTTTCGTTAGGTCTCTGCCCGGCTTAGGAATCAGAGTGATATGTGCTTTGTAGAATGAGTCTGGTAGTCTTCCTTACATTTCTATTTTTTGGAATAGCTTGAGAAAGATTGGTGTTAACTCTGCTTTAAGCGTCTGGCAGAATTCCCCTGGGAATCCATCTGGCCCTGGACTTTTATTCGTTGGGAGATTTTTGATAACTGCTTCGATTTCTTCACTGGTTATGGGTCTGTTCAGATTTTCTAGCAGAGATACTGTTAAAAGGTTCTGCAGTAGAAAACATTGCTGTTCCTTACAGTAGCCACTGTAACAGCTGTCTGCTTGTCTTAATATGAATATATGTCTATACTGATAGTAAAAATGTGTTTGGAGTCTGTCATGCTATGGAACAAATGAAATGAATAGAGGCTTTCTAACATTGATGGGAACTACAATATTACAGGAGGAAACTAAATTGCTGATGTGCCAGAGTCATTGAAACTTCTTCATAATTCAGATCTCAGACCTGTTCTATGGAGCCTAAGTAGGATATGGGGAGGTCCTGCATGGAAAGGCCAGGGAGCTAACATTTACGGTGTTTTGCTGACATGGGAACCACTCAAGTCAGGTCCCAATCATTTGCCAGCATCCAACCCTGAAGGCTGAACTTGGGTATGGCAGTGAAAATCGGAGCTGGGATAGATGAAAGAAATATTAAGGAAGCACTTGTGTCTAACTGAGAGGGTAAAGGAGAAGAAAGGGGGAATCTAGGAAAACGCCTATGATTTTGGATGGGGAGACTGGGTGAATAGTTGTGACATTGACCATTAATAAAAATATAGGAAGAGAGTGAAGGTTCGTAAGACTCATTTCTGATCACATTGGATTTATAAATAAATGATGTCACTCTGGATGTTAACAAGTTTAGATGCAAAGGAACATTGTGAACCAGGTGTGAAAATTGTGTACAGGAGAGCATGGGAGAAGAAACATTCACATTTAGGACATTGTTTAGCTCGAAACATGAATGCAAATGGAATAGCTTTTTTGTTTTGTTATTTCTGTTATGAGGGATATAAAAAAATTTTTGGAAATCTGAGATCTGCACCGGCAAGTGAAGAAATGGCCAACTCTACCTGCTGACCTCAAGGCATGTGAGGTGAAGGAGGAGGCTCCCACTCACTTGTTGGCCTCACAAGAGAAACAGACCTCAGGGAAAGCAGAGCAGAAAAAGCATAGTACTAAGCGTAGGTACAAGTTGTGGGGATATAAAATGACATTTTAGGGGGAATTTTTGATTTTCTTTGGAGGCAGATACATTGATCCAAGACTTCAAATATTAGTACTTAAATAATTGTCCAAATACAATGACTATACATAGTCTAAGACAGAAGGGCACAGAAGAAACTGCATTCACATGAATGGATAGAAGTGCCACTCTACTGTCCCCAGAAATTAACAGTGGACTTAAAGATTCAAATATTGAAATCATAAGACATGAAATATAAAACATCCTGCTTACTATATTTAACAAATTAAGGGCTAGCATGGAAATATTTGCAGGGAGCAGGAAACTATAGAAAGTTATTTAGAAAACTTGAAAAAAAGACCTTTTAGAAATAATCAGGATTAAAAGTTCAATCAAGGTCTCTTGTCTTGCTTGTTCCTAGAGCATTCCTTCTGGGAGCCTTTCACCACCATGTAAGAAAAGCCACCAGCCTGAGGCTTACTTGCCAAAGAGGCTACACATAGGCACTTTGGCCAGCAGTACTAGTTGAGCACAGGCTTCCTGCCACCCCCTCCAGGGTATCCTCCATGTGAGGGAAGCTGTCTTGCACCTCCAGACTAGCCCATTCATCAGCTGAACATTGCTGAATCATCAGGAGGGTCACCCAGCTGAGACCTACCTGAATTCTGACCTATAAATTATGATATAAATGAAAATAAACTCAAGGTAATGCCTCACAAAGGAATGGCAAGGTAAAAAAATAAAATCAAGCAGCTCAAATGGCCAAAAGGGCCCACTCTGCAATTGAGCTCAGCCAGATATCAGCAGTGGTACCTGCAGCACTATGTATGAGCTTTGATACAGTTATGGGAGCTTGATGTTGATGCTACCTATTGGCTACCACGTCAAATGGTGGTGACTAATATGATAATTATTGTGAATGGCATAATGAAAAGACTGCCTTCTGAATTTGTTGAATGAGTGCCAGCAGTTTGCAAGACAGCCCAGAAGCAGTGGGGGGGCACTATTATAAAGCTAATTCCCTATTTCCAGTACGCTTTTTGTAGAAAAAATATTATAGCATGGGAAAAATGGGTACACATATATGGAGTGTGTGAAATCTGAATATAAAGAAGTTTTAAGACAACCTTAGCCAGTATATTTATCTTAATTTTTCCTTTTCATGTATATACAAGGGTAATATGTAATAAAGCTATGTGTGGATAAGTCATAAGTGTTCTTTTAACAAATATAAAATGAACATTCTAATCAAGAAAGTATTTAATTGTGGGAGTTTTCTTTCTTATTTGTACATAAATAATGATGTATTTCATAATCGACATTTTTAGATATTATGAAATGTGGTATATTCTTTAACAATGCATGTGTGGGTAGAAAAATGAAACACAAGCAAGGAACTGACTGTCATAAAAGTCGAGATAGTGGGCACCGGTTGGAGTGAGGCTGGGGTCGGGAGGAGACCCCTGGCTTCTGGATGGTTACAGTGCCCTCTGTCTTCAGGAGGGTGTGGTTGGTATTCATTTTACTATTATTTGATGCATTATAAATATATGTTTTATGTCCTTCACTATCTAGGTGACAAAAAGTTTAAAATAAATTATAACTTAGTGGTAAAGTTGGGTGTTCTTTAGCCTTTAGAGGTGGTCCTGTCCCTGAGAAAATTGCTGCAGATTCAAAGATGCAACAGCCTGGGTGCAGCAAGCAGGCTGCATATTTCTTGCTTGGCAGCAGGATGCCAGTTCTAGGTCAAGGTGAACTGTGCAGAAGAGCAGTTACTAGTGTCAGTCTCCTCAAAAAGGCAGGTCCTAATTTGCTGAAAAGGGACCAGCTAGCTGGAAGATGCCAGCCATCAGGACTGGGTTTGGCACTATTTCCAGAATGGGTGATTTTTGTGCTTAGGTTGGCTAGTGGGTAAATGCATCCTTTAAATAATTCTTTGGGGAAACTCTTACAAATGGCAGTGGAAAACATGTGGCAGTAAATGAAAAACTGTAGCAAGGTCTTGAAATGATGGGGGTGGGACACATAAACTTCATAAGAGGTTTGGGAACATGAAGTCGTTTAACTCACCAGTCACTCATTGTGGCTTCTCTGACTTTGGAAGAAAATAAGAAAGAAAAAATAGGAGAGATCTTGCACTTGAACAATTTGGAAACAGTAATCCAAATATCAGAGGCCTAAACCCAGCACAGAAAGGATGGGGAAGGATGAGATCTGCAAAGACCTCCTTCTCCTTTTAGGAGAGTGGGGATTGATTGTCTTTGGGGCAGAGAACAATGGATGGCTTTCCTTCTTGCTGCGTTGGGGGCATCTGTCAGCAAAGGCTCTATTTATTTATTTGTTTGTTTAAATTTTAGTTAGTTAACATATAATGCAATATTGGTTTCAGGAGTAGAATTCAATGATTCATCACTTACTTACAACAGCCAGTGGTCATCACAAGTACCCTCCTCAATACTTATCAACCTAATCTAGCCCATCTTTCATCCCATCCCCCCATCAACCCTTAGTTTGTTCTTTGTTGTTAAGAGTCTTATTTCTTGAGCTACACTCTTGGGGAAAGGAGGAGAACTTTTTATTGTTGCATTAGGTGTGTGTCAACATGAGAAGTGTTATCTGTATGTGTAAGTCTTACCCTGGTCCTTCCTAAACTCCCTCCAGGGACTGATTGGATTGAGATCTGGGTCCTTGTAGTAGAGACCAACTTGTTATGGGGGGCTGGAGGAGGAAGCAGGCATCAAACGCTCATCCCCCAATCTCCAACCTTAGGTACTGAGCAGAATGGCTTCATCACTGAACGTGGTGGCTGTGATGAGCTGGCAGCCTCTGGAGCCTGGTGGGGGTGAGCCAAGGGGGCACCTGTGCCTAACACATCTGTCCACTGCTCCTGTGAGTTGACACAAGGTGTTGCTCCAGTGTCCCCAGTGCGGCCACAATGTGAGAATTTCTAATTTTACTGGCTTCTGCTTACTCAGTGAAATAAAATTTAATAACACAAACCAAGAAAAGAAGCTTTTGCTCATTAGTATGGGATTTTTAGCTACTCCCTTGCCGCAAGACAATAAACATAATCTTTACATTTCAGCCTTCTTGTGGTTCTTATTCTTCTTTTCCCAGGGTGAGATAATAATAATAATATTTTGGAGAAATTCTGTGTGTGTGTGTGTGTGTGTGTGTGTGTGTGTGTGTGTGTGTGACTTTTTCCTTTTCCAGTTGGAATTGAACTTACCTGGTGAAAGAGACAGTAGGGAAACAACTGGCAATACTTAGTATTTAGTTGAAACAGGGGGTTTCAGATGTGATGATGATGGTAGATAGACAGATCTGTCTTCCTGTCTGTTGTACTGAGTGTCTTGGAAAAATATTTGGATTGTCTGAGAGGTATGTGTGTTACTGTGTATATGCATATGCACCGCCATTGGAACTGAGTGGATAGCATACTAAGCTGCCTTAGGCATGTTCTCTTCCTCACTTATATTCTAATTAACTGAAAATTAACTTGGCTCCAAAAAATTAAACTTTTCTTCCAGTTACAGTTTTGGGATGACGATTCTGCATATTTCAAGTCTATAAAGGTTTTACTAGCTTCACCAGAGATAAGAACTCCAAAGGTGCTAAAATATGAATTATTATTGGGAATTGGATACCCCTTAACATGAGATAAAGTGATACACTGAACATTAATTAGCACAAGATAGATGCAATTTTTTTTTCTTTTCTTTTGCTCTCCTCTCCCCTCTGCACAACACAACGCTTCCAGAAAATAATACAAGTGGCCATTTGATATGCAAGGAGGCAGGTTGGGGAAGTAGAAGGAATGCAGACAAGACCTCTTGTCACCTGTCTGGGTCACCTTAGACATCGGTCACAGAGAGTGGTTCATACTGTCTCAGCAATCTTGGAGGTTCTGTGAGATCTTCCTACTATCCGTGGATGAGATCCTAGGGGATTTTCTGTCTTCCTTCTAGCCACTATCCCCTTAGGTGCATTTTCTTTTGATATAGTCTCAGGCTTGCTTCTCTCTGTGGGATTAAGGAGACATGTGGTAAACATAGGAAACTAGGCAGACACTCCTGCCAAAAGTGTGGCTTGTCTCCATGTTGTGCTCAACTTTCTGCTGTTGTAATGCCAAGAATACAGTATCCTCAACAACCAGAGACCACCAGGGAGACTGAGGCACGCATGCAAAGGCAAAGGGCTTTATTACGGGTTTGAACTCGGACTCACAGACTTTTCCAATGCAGTGGATCCATTATGTGAGCCCCGAACAAGGGCTGAGTAGGGTTTTTATGGGGTTTGGGAAGGGGGAGTTACAAGAAATTGTGACATAGGTACAGTGACCCAATCATAATGGTATAACAGTATTGGCAGCAATTTTAACCATACACATTGTTCAGAGAGTTCGTTACTTTTGGCGGGACCCAATCACAACATTTAGGGTATCTTTGAAATTAACCAACTACAGAGCGAGTTCAGGGTCTTATTTGGTGACTATCGGGTTAACTTTACCATTAGGTAACAGGGTCCTATCTAAAGTTTCTATCTGTAGGCCTCACCTTTAGGAACGTGGGGAGAGGTAGCTGGCCTTTCCTGATTGGATACTGCAAGGTGGTCTCTTCTGCCTCGGGTAATGTGTAACCGCCTAATAGTCCTGGAGAGACTGACCCTTAGACCTTCTAGTTTAGAGGGGATCTCTGTCATGGAGTCTGTTAGGTTCAGATTTTGTCCTTACACTGTATGTTTTAGGCCTTCTAACCTCAGCCTTTGCCTTTAGACTTCTCCCTACATCCTGCAAACTCCAGGAGGCTTCAGCATGATGTTTTAGTGGTTCTTTCAAGAACCTCTTTGCCTGATGTGAGGTGAGGAGGTGGCACACCCCTTCACCCTACATGTGGGAAAGTGCTATCCCTGCATGTCCCTTCTCTGTGTTTGAGCGAGGGGTGCACCACTCACAGTAAACACTCTTCCCATGGAGTCTTTGCTAGCTGGATGGAGGGCTAACACTTGGAAAACCAGGTAATAATCTCTGAACATGAACGTGATCTGGAAAGCTTTAGGACTTTGTGGCACCAGCTGAATTGTTCATGGCCTTTGCAGACTCTGAGAACACTCGCAGGAAAGGAGGGATCCTATAACTGTTTGTCACTCTGGTCATTATTGAGGTATATTGAATTATTTAGAGGTGACCATGAACTTTGTTCTTATGCTCTGTGATGAGCACATGGCTCCCACAAACTGGAAACTTAAAGATAGAATAGAAGTGTAATGTGTTAAAAAGGAAAAAAAAAGAATTGTGATGTGTTTCACGCATTCAAAGAGTCCATATGTGTGTCCCTCAGGCCCAGATCCCCACAGACTTGGCCTGTCTCCTTGGCAGCCTCAGCCCTTATAAACGACCATGTGACATAGGGAGTTGGCACCAGGCCTTGGTTACTCTTCAAGAACAATTCTTGTTTTTTTAAAAAATAAAATTTATTGTCACATTGATTTCCATACAACACCCAGTGCTCATCCCAACAAGTGCCTTCCTCAATATTCATCACCCACTTTCCCCTCTCCTCCAACCCCCCAATCAACCCTAAGTTTCTTCTCAGTATTTAAGAGTTTCTCATGGTTTGCTTCCCTCCCTCTCTGCAACTTCCCCCCTTCCCCTCCCCCTTCTGTGCTCTGTCTTCTGTTAACTGTCTCAAGATCCACATATGAGTGAAAACATATGATATCTGCCCTTCTCTGACTGACTTATTTCATTTAGCACAATACCCTCCAGTTCCATCCACATTGATGCAAATGACATGATTTCATTCTTTCTCATTGCCAAGTAGTATTCCATCATATACATAAACCACATCTTCTTTACCTATTTGTCAGTTGATAGACATTTAGTCAAGAACAACTCTTTAACCCTGTCTACAATGTTGGACATGGCTGTTTGCGTTCCTAGTTTGCTTTCCACCCCCTTCTTCCTGAATACCGGAATCTTGATTTTATTTTGGGGTCAATGTGTCCAGATAAAAACTCCTCCTTCCCTGGCCTCTGGGCAGCTCTAACTTGCCAGGTGATGCAGTCTGGCTGATGAGTTAGAAGTTAATGGTTTCCCATAAAGTTTTTGTTTTTGTGACCTAGGGATGGTTTTCCCTGCTTCTCTCTTGCTATGGAGACAAAGATGAAGTTGGAGAAGTAGTCATCCATGGCAGAGGATGGGGGAGCAAAATGATGTACATGAACCTGCCTAGGACTGCCTCCTTTGAAATTTACTGCAGTAGGGGCTCTTGGGTGGCTCCGTCAGTTAAGCATCTGGCTTCAGCTCAGGTCATGATCTCATGGTTCGTGGGTTTAAGCTCTGTGTCGGGCTCTGTGCTGACAGCTAGCTCAGAGCCTGGAGCCTGGTTCAGATTCTTTGTCTCCCTCTATCTCTGACCCTCCCCTGCTCGTGCTGTCTCTCTCTGTCTCTCAAAAATAAATAAAAAACATAAAAAACATAAAAAAAATTAAAAAAGACTGACGTTTACTGTAGTAAAGTATCTCCATATGTTTAAAATACTATGATTTGGGTTTTCTTTTGCTTGAAGCTGGATGCAGTTCTAGGTGACATATCTGGAGGCTAGGAGTGGTTTGCATGGGGAGAGAGTGCTCCTGGAACCCAGTGAGTCTTTGGGAAAGGCCTTCCTAAATTCATCTTCATTGTCTCTTCATGGCATAGGGGAGGGAGAGGAGGTGAGGGAAGAGGAAGCTGCCCAGGGACTTTTCTCCTTCACTCAGTCAGCCTGGCATCCTGAGCTCTGTGTTCATGCCTTATTCATCTGTGATGTCCTCAGGCACTGGACCTGTCTTGTCTTCCTCCTCATTAAATCCAGCATGGGGTTGGGCTCACAGGGGATGTCTGTGGATGCATGTTCTGATTGGTGCTCCTTCAGTCATAGCCAGCCCTCATAGGGTGGGTAGGCATGAGAGAGTGCAGAGACCATATGCCAGGTACCAGAAAAGATGTGTTAACCAGTCCCTGGGTTCAGTAGGGGGGTAGGGGGAGGTACAGGGGTAAATCTCACCTTCAAACCACAATTGGTCTTGCAGGCTCACATTAGTAGTTAGAAGTTAGACTCCATAATATGGAGTCTTCCGGGGTACACAGAGAGGGAAGAGGGGAAAACTAACATTTCCTGAGTGTATGTTTCCACCAGGACTTGACATTGGACACTCCCAGGCACCCAGAGAGTTGTTAATAATACCATGGTGGCAGAGACAAAGCAAGGATTGAGGAACAAAAGTGCAGCACCCAAATCACACCTTTTCACAGCAAGAGCAATCCCTGGACCTGTGTGTAATGGGACCTCCTGTCCTCCCCTTAGCTGCCTGAATAGGAAGAGTTGTAGCAAAAATTCCATTTCCTAGACTGGTCCGTGGGAGATTCTGAACAGTTAGATTGAATGGAAATATGAGTGTTTTAAATATTGCTCTAACTTTTAAAAAGTTTAAATTCATGATTGGCAGTTGTTTTCTTGCCTAGTCATCTCCTCTGAATCTCTAGTTCTGTACGTCAGTGTCTGATAGGCTTCTTTAACTTCGAGCCCTTCCTCCTGTGGCTTTGATAGCTTCATCTTTCCACTGGCTCAGTCCCAAAGCCTGGAGCTGGCCTTGACTCCTCTCCCTCCTGCGTGCTAGCAACTGTGACCCCACCTGACACATATGTGGATGTCTGTCTCCATTAGAGTTGAAGCTCTCAAGGACAGGGATTGTCACTTTGTTCCCTGATGGGTGCTCAATGTCTACAGCAGAGTGAGCACTCAGTGAGTAGAGAGCAAAGTATGAGAGCAAACAGCCATCCCTATACTAAATGCCTTAGGTGAGACTCTCCCATCCCTGTGGCTGCCTCTCCCACTTAGCCCTGGGGCTGTTTGCTGGCATAGACACATTTGAGTCACTTCTGCATCTCCAGGTCTGGCTGTCCTCATGGGTGCAGAAAATATTTCTTGAACTAAGTTGAACAGCTTAGAGCAGTGGGAGTTAAATGGATGAATCTAAATGAGAGGAGATAGGGCAAGCTTAGATCTGGTTCAGGCCCAGGGCTAGGCTCAGCAGGTTTGATTTCCACAAAAGCAAACTCTGAGACAAGAATTCAGGAGAAGGAGTTTGCTGGGAGATGCAGGAAAGGAGAAGTGAGAGCAGGGCAGAGAGCAGTGCAGTCAGCTACCACAGATGGGAGGCCAGAAACTCTGAGCTGCTGCAAACATACTTTCCAGGGGCAAGGAGCCAGAGTATCTACATACCAAGCCCTCAGGAGGTGTGAGTGCCTTGGGCTGGTGGCCACAGGGTGTGCTGAATGAGCACAGCACACAGCTCCAGGGACTGCAGTTGGATGGTTGGATGTGGATGAGCCCTCTGCATGGTGGGTTTGGGGGGTTAAGTGGGTGTGACACAGCTGCTGTCACTCCTAGAGGAGACCCTGGGGGTGGGTGTTGTGGCTCAGGACAGGGAAGGATGAGGCAGAAAGCAACTCAACAGACTGCTGGTGTCATCATTTTATGTTGAGCTCAAGAAACACTTTAGACTGACTGATGTTGTAGGGGTAGCTTTGAGAATGGAACCGGGACAAGCTGGGGCTCTGCTTTAATGAAAGAGCTCAGCTTTGGAATTGGACCCAGGTTAAATTCCTACCACTGAGAAGTCCCAGCTGCCAGATTTTAAGCAGATTACTTAACTCCTCTGAGCTACCTTTCCCTTGGTTGTGAAATAGACATAAAGAGAACTCCTTGGTGGAATGGCTGTAAATATGGCATCATACAATGTAAGAAAGTTACCAGAATGGTTGTAAACATTACATATGATAAGGTAAGGAAAGTGCTGGCAGGATGCCTGGGTGTAATAGATGCTTCAAGGTATGCAATACACAATCGCTCTCCCCCCTCTGCCAGCCTGAAGCCACCTAATGTCACTCTTTTTATCAGTTAAGATAAAGCCAGCTGCCATAATACATGTACCTCAGCTTCTTGGTGGCTTGACTAAATATTTAACATCTTATTCCTTGCTCACTTATCATCCAGCCAGTCCTTGGAAGTTAGGGATGGAGGATGCTTTGTGCTGTGATCCACAGACCCAGGCTGGACATCTAGGCGAAACCCCTGCCATTCCCAAAGGTTGGCTTTTGGAATGCCCTTGACATTGACATCTGGCTGCAGACAATGGAAGAGATAGAGAGAAGACATACATGAGGTTATGTAGTACACATTGCCTCTATTCATATTGTGTCATACAGCATGAGCTGAAAAAGGGGACTGAGAAATGTGTTCCTTGTTTTGTGTGGAGGAGGGAAGGGAGAGGGTTTGGGGAACAACTCACTAGTCTCCACCACAGTGTTGCTGTGAGATTTGAGTAATCAGATGTGTGAAAGCACTTTGCTGTCACAAGAATAGGTGTCCTGACTACTCTGAGCTGATTTTCCTCCAGCTCTTGCTCCTGTTTAGATAGAACATCTATCTCTTCTCTATCTGCTGAGTCAAAGAGGCCCCCTTTCTCAGGGCAGAGTCCAAACTCCCAGCTTGTATGAATGAGATTGTTGCCCCTGTGGTAAATAATGTGATGCCTAGAGATTTCAGAAAGGTGTTCTCTGCACCCTGTCGGGGGGACCTGCAGAAGTCTGCATCCTGCTCCCAGGCTGGGAGCTGAGCCTGGGACAAAATTGTAGGTTTTATTTCTCATAGAACAACTAGATGCTGACTCAGATTTCTGATGAAAATAAAATTTTTGGTCAGTCTAGTTTATAAGAACTTTCTCATGAAGACTTTGCCTATAAATCTTACCATACAGATAGGAAAGATAAGTTTATTTTCTAGTGATCTCATTCTGTTCTGATATCCCTCAGAGCACACTTTGGAGTTTTATCTTGAATCTTTTCAAATTAAATTTTCTCTCTTTAGGGAACCTGATGAAAGAATGATTTAAAGAAATGGAACAATTTGAGTTCACCTATTTTGGTATATGAGTTAAATATCATTAAAGTGAAAGTTCCATGCCACCTAAATCATGTATTTGAGAATGATTTGTCATTATTCTAGAAATATACTTATAAATATGCTCTAAACAGTAAATAAATCCTACAAACATAATTCTGTCTAAATAAGAACTAAATCCAAAATGAAAGGCAGTGTCCTGGATGAGCCGATGTTTGTAATGCCTTCTCTGTTTACTGTGGTAGATCAGTGTAGTGACACAAACTAATACTAATCTGGCAGGTATTTGAACATTTAAAATTACAGGTGTAGAAAATACATGCTACTTCATGAATGGTCAATGTCTTTCTGTCTAGGAAACATATGAGTGATGCAATGCATTTTCTACTTTCTGTCTGATCGGGTTTGACTAGGTGCCTCATTTTGCTCTGGCCAGATCCAGTTTATGTCAGCTGTCCTGGTGTCCTTAATAGAGCCCCTGGTCACTCTCAAAAATATCTTGCTTGGATGATGTATTTTATGGTCATCCTATGCCTGACTGATGTCACATTAGTAGGCATAAAATGAACTTTAAGGAAGAACACCATTTATCTTTTGGGAAGACTAAAGTCATTCTGAGAAACACTAACTTTATTAAAAGACTTCAATTCTTCCAGACACATTGATTTTTGACAACATGAATTGTATGTATAAAGAGTACTCAATAAGATCAGAGAGACTAATTGAAGGGATATGAATCACAAAGAAATGGAATCTAATATGAATTCTGGACATCAGCAGCTGCACTTAATGGTTTCTGTGCTGGAAGCCTGCTCCAGCTCGTCCAGGGCTCCCTGAAGTGGTAGCGGCAGACGGGGAAAAGTGGAAGAGATTCACGCAGTTTCTTTCTTGGTCCAGCCTGGCATCATCTTCTCCCTTCTATCATCTCCTTTTTATCATCTCCTATCTCCTCCTATCTCGCCAGGTTTTGGGCCTTTATTTATAGACTTACAACATCAAAAAGTGGAATTTTTACAAATAATTCTCAGTGATAAAGATGCTTTGAGGTTGCAGAAACAGGTTTTACAGAGGTATTTCTTCAGAACTATTCTAATTACAACGAGGTAGCTTACACATCATAGGATAACAAGATATTTTTAGTGAAAAGCAGATAACATACACATTTGTTTGAACTGGTAGTAAATCTTACAACTAAGAAGATAGGATATTTTTAGTGAGAAGCAGATAGCAAACACATTTTATAACAATGATGCTAAAATTCAGGCAGAAACAGGGCTAGGAGGCATTCTGTTTGGCTCACAGAGGAAGAATATATTCGCAATGGTTAGTAAGTAAACCTTTTGTCAACCTTGTTCTTTGATGTTGAAGGTGTAAGCCCCATAGGTGGCACCTCCTTTGTTAGCTTCAGGTTTTCTGCTATTCACCTAGATGTTATGCCTGTAGCTACCATCTGCCTGGAAACTTTAGTTCCATGTTGGCCTCCAGTATCCTCTGCCTAGTTCCATCAGGGTGACTGTTTCTATTGTTATGCCCAAGATTTCAATATCGTCCCCAAAAACCAGAGACCGCCGGGGAGACCCAGTCATGCATGCAAAAGCAAAGGGCTTTATTATCGTTACGAGCTCAAGCTCAGGCTCACAGACTTCACCAAAACCATGGATCCATGCTGAGAGCCCCGAACAAAGGTGGGGTAGGGCCTTTATGGGTTTGGGAAGGGGGAGTTACAGGAAATTGTGACACAGGTACAGTGACCTGATCACAACATTTAGAATATTAACCAATTACAGAGTGGGCCCAGGACCCTCACATAGGGTGTAACCAGCCTTAAGCAATAAGTGATTATCTATAGCTTCTATCTCTAGGCAGGCCTGCCCTTAGAAATGTTAAGGGTGTTAGCTGGCCTTTCCTGATTTGGTGTTACAAGGGTGGTCCCACCTGCCTTGGGCAATGTGTGCGCTTTTATTGTCTAATGATTCTGAGAAACCGACACCTAGGCCTCTAAGGTCAGAGGGGAAACTTGAAGCCTGTCGTGGAGTCAGTTTGATTCAGACCTGCATCCTTACACTATGGCCTCCAACATGGTGTGGGGGATCTGCTGTCTTGGAGGGATTGGGGAGAAGGTGGATGTGGGCCCTTCATTAGGGCCAAGATGGGCACTCTGAAGCCAGGTGCTACAGCTGGAATTAGCTACTAGCTTTCTGAATTCAGATAGGCTTCATGTTGTCTTACCTGTTAAATTGTCTAACAACAGTTAGATAGTTGTCCTGCCTGTTACACTAACTACAATTGCTACTTCCCAGGGATGTCAGAAGGATTAGACAGGTGGCTAAGAGCTGTCAGGCATTGAGACTGTGCTGAACATAGGGGGAATCACCCACATGCCTGCCACTGAGCCCTGCTGCATTTAATCCCATAGCCCTGGGAGGAGGGGTCTCCATTGTTTAGACAGGAATATTTAGATTCAGAGAGTCAGTGAGATTGCTGAGTGCTAGAAAACTCTTACAAGGTCACCAAGTAGGGTCTGGAATTCCAGACACAGAGAGGTATCACAAGTTGGGGAGGAGGGCAAGTCCCATAAGTACTTGAGCAAGGGCTGGCTTGTTCTCCTCAGGAGGTGTCTGCACACAAGACAACTCCTCTGCCTTCAGCTTACACATACTCACCCACTTCTGAATCCAGGGAAGAATGGCCATCCAGTGGGTGGCTGGCACTCTAGAACCTCATCTCCTGGAGCAGGAGGTGGGCTTGGTTTTCCCTGCCATTTTGTAGAGACTCTGACAGGCTCTTTCTTGCCTTTGTCTTCCCTTAGATGTCTTCTTTCACCTGGGAACCTAATGCTAGCTTTCCTGGACCACCCCTACCTGTTTTGTGTGTGGACATTGTGGTCCAGGTTCCCTGACCCTTTCCTGATGTCTGTCATGGAGATATATACATACATCCTCCCACTCCAACCTCATTGGACTATTAGCTGCATGTGTCAAGAAGCTGTGACTATTGTTCTGTTGACCCAGCTCCCTGACAGGACATGCACCAGTACCTATTTATTAGAAGAATGGATTATGTCACTGGAGCCTCTGATATATCTGAAATGTGCAGGAGAATAGCCCCCATTTGCCATGGTTATGAGGATAACTAATGTAACATAAAGGCCATGTCTGCCACGTGTAGGTTTACAACAAATATCCATTGTTACTATTATTCCTGTAGTTCATAGAGAGACAGTGGCCACCTGGGGACTTCTGACTTTTGAACCCCCTTTTTCTGTGCTCACGCATTATGTGTGCCACAGCCCTCTGTGGTTGGGTGATTGGTGGGTAGGAGGTAGGCATAGTGGTAGAGGACACTGATCTGGTCTTACAACATTTCCAGCTCATGTGGAAGCTTTTCTTCAGTGCAAACTACAATTACTTATAATGAGGCAACTGATGGATATATTTCTAGTTCTTTCTAAGCTCTTCAGCTGCTGTTGTAAAGAATAGTCTTGACCATAAATGACATCTGAGTTAAGGACATAAAGTAAGTGATGGATGAGGCTAACAAAAAGTACTTATTTAGAAAAGTTCAGATAACTATTGGCAATCATGCAAGATTACTGCTAAACCATGTAAATTTGAAGACTGGGAGTTAGTGCATCTGCTGGAGCAGAGTCAGTGTGTTGTGGTGGAAAGAGTTTGGTGTGTCTCTGGGATTAGATACTTGAGCTCCATTCCTGTGCCATGAGACAGTTTCTTCTAGCTCTGTTTCTTCTTGTGGAACTGTGTCCTCACTGAGAGTCTGGGTATTTTTAGTCATCTGCATCTGTGCTGTGCTCTGGGGCAGGTGGGTTGTGCTTCATGCAAGCCCTTTAAGAACCGTTTCTTGAATCACTATAGCCGGTGGATCTTGTGGATATAAGCCTTGTTAGCTTCAAAGCAAGATATTTAAGGGTTTGTCTCCCAGGTGCAGGTCTTAGAAGTTGGGGTGCCAGAAATGGGGTTCAAATGCTTCATTCCTCAGGGAGAAGCTTTGGATTGTGAGTTCTCTCCCAGTGGTGGATTACTGCACTAGAAGTGGAGTTTATGGAGAGATTGTGTCTCAGCTTCTTCTACCCACTTTGACATGGGTTTTTGTCTCATTCACCCAATGTGTAGGAATTGCTCAGGTAGTTTTTGGGTATTTTTCAGAGGAACCTGTTTTATATGTAGCTGTAGACTTGGTGTGTCTGAGGGAGAAGGTGAGTTCAGGATCCTCCTACATCTCCATCGTGAACCATATCTTATTTAAAATTTTTTTGTTCAACTTCCATAGTGCTCTCTAGTTGCTGAACCAGTTTATAATCCTACCAACTTGTGCACAGTGTACCCTATTCTCCACATCCTCACCAACATTTTTTATCTCATATTTTCTTGATGATAGCCATTTTACAGGTATAAGGTGACATCTCATCTTGGTTTTGATTTTCATTTCCCTGATAATTAGTGATGTTGAGCTCCTTTTCATGTATCTGATGGTCATTTATGTGTCTTCTTTGGGAAAATGTCTGTAGTTCCTCTGTCCATTTTTAAATAAGATTTTGTAATTGAGTCACATGAGTTCTTCATAAATTTTAAATACTAATCTCTTATCTGATACATAGTTTCCAAAGTATTCTATTTTTTTAGTTTGTCTTTTCATTGTTGATTTTTTGTTTTTGTTGTGCTAAAGCTTTTACATTTAACATAGTCCCATGTGTTGATTTTTTTCCTTTTGTTGTCTTGGTGTCAGACCAAAATATCATCTCCAAGCCCAGTGTCAGGGAGACTCTTCTCTATGTTTCCTTCTAGAAGTTTTATGGTTTTAGGTCTTATCTTTAAGTCTAAGATCCATTGTGAGTTAATTTTTGTGACTGGTGTAAGATAGGGTCCAATTTCATTTTTCTTCATGTGGTTATCTAATTTTCCCAGCACCATTTATTGAAGAGAGTGTGCTTTCAGCACTGATGTTCCTGGTTCCCATAACAAACACTTGTTGACTATATATCTAGAATTTAATTCAGGCTCTCTACTCTGTTATATTGGTCTATGTGTACATAGTGCTAGTACAATACTAATTTATTTACAACACTAATTTAATTACTATAGCTTTATAGTACAGTTTGAAATCTTAGAAGTGTGATGCATCTGGGTTGTTTTTTTCTTCTTCTTTCTCATGATATCATTGACTATTTGAAGTCTTTTGTGTTTCCATACAAATTTTGGAATTTTCTTTTTAGTTTTTGTGAAAAACTCCATTGGCATTTTCATAGGGATGTGTTAAATTAATAGCTTTGGGTAGCATGGACATTTTAACAATATTCTCGGGGCACCTGGGTGGCTCAGTCGGTTAAGCCTCCGACTTTGGCTCAGGTCAGATCTCACGTTCGTGGGTTCGAGCCCCGCATCAGGCTCTGTGCTGACAGCTAGCTCAGAGCCTGGAGCCTGCTTCGGATTCTGTGTCTCCTTCTCTCTCTCTGCCCCTCCCCCTCTCATGCTCTGTCTCTCTCTGTATCCAAAAAAAAAACCCCCAATATTCTCTTCTAGTCTATGAACTTGAGATATCCCTCCATTTGTTTGTATTTTATTAATTTCTTTTTTAAAGTTTGTTTATTTGTTTATTTACTTATTTATTTATTTATTCATTCATTCATTCATTCATTTTGAGAGAGAGAGAGAAGGAGAGAGAAATATAATCCAAAGCAAGCTCTGTGCTGTCACTGTGGAGTCCAGTGCAGGGCTCGAACTCATGAACTGTGAAATCATGACCTGAGCCAAAACCAAGAGTTGGACGCTTAACCAACTGAGCCACTGAGCCACCCCTTTCATTGATTTCATCTAGCAAAATCTTGTAGTTTTTATAGTACAAATTTTTTACTTTGGTTAAATTTATTCCTAGGTATATTATTATTTTTGATGTTATTGTGAATGGGATAGTTTTCTTTATTTCCTTTTTAGATGTTTTATTGTTAGTGTATAGAAAAGCAACTAATTCAGTGTATTGATTTTTTATCCTGCAGCTTTACTGAATTCATCTATTAAACCCAACATTTCTTTGTCTTTGGGTTTTTCAATATATAAGATCATATGATCTGCAAATAGTGACAACTTTACTTTTCCCTTCCCATTTTGGATGATTTTTGTTTCTTTGCATTGCTTGATTGCTCTATCCAGGACTTTCCGTATGTTGTTGAATAAGAATTATGAGAATGGGCACCCTTGTTTTGTTCTTGATCTTAGAGGAAAAGCTCTCATAGTTTTCACCATTGATTATAATGTTAGCTGTGGGTTTGTGGTATGTGGTCTTTATTATATTGAGGTATATTCTTTCTATGCTCAGTCTGTTGAGGGTTTTTATCTTGAAAGGATGATGTGTTTTGTTAAATGCTTTTTGTGCATCTATTGAGATGATTATGGTGCTTCTAATCCTTCATTCCATTAATGCAGTGTATCACATTGATTAATATGCATATGCTGAATCATCTTTGCATTCCATAAATAAATCCCTCTTGGTCATAGTGTAATTATACACAGAATCGAGAGGGGAGGTGGTGAAGGGGGTGGCTGGGTTAAAGTGACTCCATCTGGCTCCTCCTTGTTCTCTGCTTCCTGTGTCCTCTGGCTGTGAATCACTGTCTTGTCAATCTGAAAAAATAAAAACAAATTGAGTAAAATGAGCTTAATAATTTTTTGAATTTGATTTTTTAAATTTTGTTGAGGATTTTTGCATCTGTAATAGTTCAGTTAATGATCTATAGTTTTCTTGTAGTGTCCTTAACTGGTTTTGGTAACAAGGTAGTGCCAGCCTTGTAGAATGAGTTTGGAAATGTTCCCTTCTCAAATTTTTTGGAATAATTTGAAAAGGATTTGTAAGGCATCCTGATTAGATTGGAGCTGGTGGCACAGGCAGTGAAAATTTTCCCCAGTGCAAAACAGAGAAATAGAAGTTTATGGAGTACACCATAACAGAGCAATGGGCAGGACAGCAAAGAAGAGACTGGCATGAGGTGGTGGTGAGGAGCTATAGTTATGGGGCATAGTGAGAGAGTAAGGGGGTGTATGGAATTTTCCCTTTTTGGTAATCTTAGGATCTGTGCCTGGTTGTAAGCAGCCCATTAGTTAGTTAGGGTCTATGGCTATTTTGAGGTAGTTGGTTTAATGAGCCTGTTTGCATGCAGCTCAGTGGTCACCTGGGCACTTCTGCCGGGCTTAAGTTTCCATTGCTCAAATTAGCTGTCTAAAAATGGCCTCTACAGGATTAATGTCAGTTCTTCTTTAAGTGTTTGGCATATTAGGCCATGGAGTCATCTAGTTCTGGGGTTTTCTATGTTGAGAAGCTTTTGATTATTGACTCAGTCTTTGTACTAATTACTCATCTGTTTGAATTTTCTGTTTATTTCTGGTTCAGTCTTGGTAGGTTGAATGATTCCAGGAGATTATCAATTTCTACTAGGTTGTCTAATTTGTTGGTGATTGTAGTCCCTTATGATCTCTAGTGTCAGTTATGACTACTCTTTCATTTCTGATACTATTTGAGTCTTCTTTTTTTCTTAGTCTAGCTAAAGATTTGTCAGTTTGGTTTATCTTTTCAAAAAACCATCTTGGGTTTGTTAATTTTTCTATTGTTTTCTTGGTCTCTATTTTATTTGGTTTTCTCTGAATTTTATTATTTTCTTTCTTCTGCTAACTTTGGACTTAATTTGTTCTTTTTTATTTTTATTTTTTAACTTCTTATGACATAAACTTAATTTTTAAAAAATTTTCAGCTTTTATACTTTTTTAATACATGCATTTTTCACTATAAACTTCCCTCTCAGGACTACTTTTGCAGTGCTCCATAGGTTTTGGTAAGTTGAATACCTATTTTTATTTGTTTCAAGATATTCACTGTTTTTCTTGTTGATTTCTTCTTTGATGTATTGATTGTTCAGAAGTGTGTTGTCTCGTTTCCACATATTTGTATATTTCTCTGCTTTCTTCATGTTGTTGATTCCTAGTTTCACACTGTTGTGGTCAGAAAAGATACTCAGTATGATTTAATCTTCTTAAATTTGCTAAGACTTGTTTTGTGTCCTATCATATGATTTATCCTAGAGAATATTGTGCTGCTGTTGGATGGAACGTCCTCTAGATGTCTGTTAGGTCCATTTGGCTCATGTATGCTTCAAGTCCATTGTTTCTTTGTTGATTTTCTGTCTGGATAATCCATCCACAATTGAAAGTGAAGTATTGAAATCCTGTATTGTTAATATATTGTTTATCTCCCTTCTTATCTGTTAGTATTTGTTTGATATATTTTGGTGCTCTAACGTTGAGTGTATATATATTTGTAATTCTTATGTATTCTTGGTGGATTGATATTTTTATCATTATATAATGATCTTCCTTTTCTCTTGTTATCATTTTTGGCTTACTATCTATTTTCTCTATAACTATAGCTGTTTCTGCTGTCTTTTGGTTTCCACTTGAATGGAGTACAATTTTGCAGCCCTTCACTTTGAGTCTATGTATATCTTTAACTCTGAAATGGATCTCTAGCAAGCAGCATATAGTTGGGTCTTTGTGTGTGTGTGTGTGTGTGTGTGTGTGTGTGTGTGTGTGTGTGTGTGAAATCTATTCAGCTCCTCTGGGCTTTTTGGTTAATTCAGTGCATTTGCATGTAGAGTAGTTATTGATATGTAAGTACTTACTAATACTATCTTATTAATTGCTTTCTGATTGATTTGTATTTCCATTGTTTCTTTTTCTCTTTTTCTCTGCCTATTTCATAAGTTGGTTAATTTCCATGGTATTATGCTCTGTTTCCCCTTTCTTTGTGTCTTGTGGATGTATTCCAGGTTTTTGCTTGTGGTAACCTTGTGAATTACATAAAACATTTTTTAGACAGGGCAGTTCATTTTAGACTGTTAGCAACTCATCTTTGAATACCTATGAAGGCTCCACCTTTTTACTCCTCTCTTTTGATGTTACAATTTACCTATTTTGTTTTGCTAATTTATAGTAACTCCTGTTGTTCTATCTACTCCTTTTCTTTAATGTTTATATTATGGTTAAGTGATTAACACACTGTCCTAATATAGACTTATAGTTTTGTAATTCTATTTTTCACCTTTACCATGTGCTATATACTTTCGTATGTTTTGTGTTGATTAGTGTCTTTTTATTTCAGCTTAAAGAGCTCCTTTTAGCATTTTTTGTAAGGTAGGTCTAATGCTTAGACCTCCACTTAGTTTTTGTTTGGGAAAGGCTTTATTTCTCTTTCCTATCTGAAGAATAACTTTGCCAGATAAAGTATTCTTGGCTGGCATTTTCCCCCAAGTTTTTATTTAAGTTTCAGTTAGCATACAATTAATATTAGTTTCAGATGTAGAATTTAGTGATTCATCACTTACATACAACACCTGGGTTCATCACAAGTGCCCTTCTTAATATTCATCACCTATTTAACCCATCAGGTTGCTGAGTAATATTCCATTGTGATATATAAATATAAATATAAATATATCTCACATTTTGTTTATCCATTCATTAATTGATGGACATTTGGGCTCGTTCCATTATTTGGCTATTGTTGATAATGTTGCTGTAAATACCGGGTGCATGTATCCCTTCAAATCAGTACTTTTTGTTTTTGGCTGGCATTTTAAATCTTTCAACACTTTGAATATGTCATTCTACTATTTCATGGACTGTAGAATTTCTGTTGAGAAATCTGCTGGTAGCCTAATGGGTATCCTTTATAGGTTACTTTCTTTTCCCCCCCACTGGCTGTCTTTAAGATTGTTTATTATTGTTTTTTTCACTGACAGTTTCATTATAATGTTTCTTGGAGAAAGTCTTTTTGCATTGAGAGAATAGGGTGTTTTATTAGCCTTATGGACTTGTATGCCCAGGTCCTTCCTCAGGTTTGGGAAATTTTCATCTATTATTTCTTCTGGAATCTGTCCCATTCTTCTCTTCTTTTGGAATCTAAATCATTTGGATATTTGTCTTTAATGAAACACAAAATCTCTTGTAGACTTTATTCTCTCTTTAAATTCTTAGTTCTCTTGCCTCTTCTAACTGTATTATTTCTGGATTTCTATCTTCCAAATCATTTATTCATCTGTTCATCTGGCCTACCCTGCTACAGAGGTTCTCTATTGCATTCTTCATCTCATTCATTGAATTCGGCAGTTCTAGAATTTCTGTCTGGTTCTTTTTTTAAAAAAATAATTTTAATCTCTTTGGTAAAGAAATTCTGTTCACTAATTTTATTCCTCAGTTAATTGAATTAACTAGAATTATGGAATTATGGAATTTTCCCATAACAGCTATTTTGAATTCTTTAACAGTTAGTTCATAACATTCTATGCTTCTGAGTTTAGTTGCTACAGAATTATCATTCTTGTGATAACATATGTCCTCTATTTTTCATGATTGTTTGTAGTTATGTACTTCTGCTTTCACATTTGAAGTAGCAGACACATTCTTAACTAAGCTTTTATGTTTGATTTTCCCATTTCACCATGCAGGCTCTTAGAAACCATTATTCTGTATTACAGAAGGTGACACTTCAGCTCAGGTTTGTAGTTTCTTCTCTATCCAGTGACACTGCCTACTTCCTGAGTGTGCTCCTTGTCTATCAGCTTCCCATGGATGCACTTGGGAGTGCCAAGAACTCAGCCTCAAAGTTGAGAGAAGTATGGGTTTAGCTCTTGGGGTTTGAGGGTGCCTGTCAGCCTGGATAGGAGATCCTTAAATGGGGTACTTCCAGAGATGTGTGCACAGACTTCCTTCTGAGGTTCTGAAGCAGACAGCAGGAAATACATTCTTTCAGTGCCCTTTGATATTATTTGAGTTTTTTTCCTTCTTCTTCCTCTTCCAAGTCAGAGAGGTACCTCCCCAGAAAAGGATGCTGCTGGAGAGAAACAGGTTTCTCCAGCCACTACCAGTACTACTGGAATAGCTAGTCAGTCATTTACTGCTTTCTACTTCCTCTATGGGAGAGGTTGCCTCAGGCATTAAGGCACCAGGCAGCTTCAATCTGGGGAAGGATGGTTCTGGGGCAGTTTCTCCCTCTCCATTGTGTTTAAATTCTTTTGTATTCCATTCTACAGGAATGCTGGAATTTCTCTTCAGGTAGGTTGGACCTCTACAATTTGTTTCTTTTGGCTTTGGGGGTATCTGCCTGTGTCAGCACTCCTAGTTTTTTTCACTTATGGGGTAGGTTCTCCAACTCCCTGGGATCCACAGTCCTTACCAAGATCTTGTTCATTAATGAAAACATAGATAGGTGAGAATCCTTCTGAGTCCCTTGGCATAGAATGCTGAAGTACTTCTATTTATGTATGGATCTCTAATTCATTGTTTAAAAAGGTGGAGAGAAAGGAGGAATGACATGCCACAATGTGCTCATATCACTCCTATGGTATTGTTTTCTGATGTATAATATTTTAAAATTTTGATCAAGTTTCATTTATCTATTTTTTGTTGCTGCTGTTCATGATTTTGATGTTGAATTTAAGTAATTTTCAAATCCAAGGTCATGAAGATTTGTCTTTAGTTTTTTCCAAAGATTTTTATACTTTTAGCTCTTTTATTTAGTCATTGATCACTTTTGAGTTAATATTTGTATATAGCATGAGATAAGGGTTGAAATTAATTTTTTTGCATGTAGACATACAGATGTCTTGGCATCATTTATTTATTGATTTATTTTTGAGTAAGCTCTATGACCATCATGGAGCTTGAACTCACAACCTGAGATCAAAAGTCACATGCTCTACTGACTGACCCAGCCAGGTAACCCTGGACATCTTTTTTGAAGAGACTATACTTCCTCCATTGAATGGTTTTGACACCCTTGTTGAAAATTAATTGGCTATCCATGTGACCATTTCTGGGCTCTCAGTCCTCTTTCATTGGTCTGTCTATCCTTGTGCCAGTACCATACTATTTTGATTACTGTAACTTTGAAGTGAGTTTTGAAAACAGAAAATGTGGTTCCTCTAGATTTGTTAATTTTTTTCAAAGTTGTTTTGGCTATCTGGGGCCTTTTGAAATTCCATATGAATCTGAGGATTGCTTTTTGTTTTCTGCAAAAACTGACATTGTAATTTTGATAGAAGTTGCTTGCATCTGTAGATTATTTCAGTATTGCCATCTTAGCAATAGTTAATCTTCCAACCCATGATCATGGGATAGTTTTCCATTTATCTAGGCCTTCTTTAAAATTTTTTAAGTAATATTTCATGGTTCTTAGTGTATAAGCCCTCACATCCTTGGTGAAATTTAATTGCAGGTATTTTATTCTTTTGGATGCAAATATAAATGGAATTGTTTTCTAAATTTTATTTTTGGATTATTGTTGATGTACAGGAAAACAACCAAATTTTGTATGTTGACCTTGAATCTTGTGATTTTACTGAATTCATGTATTAATTCTAATATTCATGTAGTTTTTTTTTGGGGGGTTTTTATATGCCAGGTTTATATCACTTCCAAATAGAGATGATTTCACTTCTTCCTCTCCAATTTAGATGTTTTTTTTCTTTCATTCTGTTTTTTTTCCCTAATTGCTTTGGTTAGAACTTCCCATAGAGTGTTGGATAGCATTGGCTGAAGTAGACATCCTTGTCTTGTTCCTGATCTTAGGGGGAAAGCTTATCAATCTTCACTATTGAGTATGATATTTGCTGTGGGTTTTCATGAATGTTAAGGAAGTTCCCTTCTAATCCTAGTTTTTTGAGTGTGCATATTTTTTTTAAATGAAAAGGTGTTGGATTTTGTCAAATTCTTCTTCTGCATCAATTAAAAAATGTAGTTTTTTCTACTTGTTCTATTATTATGTATTACATTAATTGATTTTCATATGTTGACTATGCTTCCATTCCTGGAACAAGTCTTACTTTGTCATAGAATATAATTTTTTTAATGTGAATTAAAAGGACTGTTGAATTTGAATTGCTAGTATTTTGTTGAGGATTTTGCATCTATGTTCACTTCAGCATATTGGTCTGTAGATATTTTGCAGTGTATTTGTCTGGCTTTGGTATCAGGTAATGATGGCATCATAGACCGTGTGGAGAGTGTTCCCTCCTCTTCTAATATTTGGAAGAGTTCTAAAATAATTTGTGTTAATTGTTCTCATAGTGTTTGGTAGAAATTGTCAGGGAAGCTGTCTAATTGTAGACTTTTCTTTGGAAATTTTTGATTACTGATCCAGTCTCTAGATCTTTTCAGATTTTTTATTTCTTCTTGGGAGAGTTTTGGCAATTTGTGTATTTCCAGAAATTTGTTTGTTTCATTTAGATTATCTAATTTGTTGAGGTACAGTTGTTAATAGTATTCTTTTATAATCCTGTTCATTTCCATAGATTTGGTAGTAATTTCCCATTTTCATACCTGGTTTTAGTTATTAACATCTATCTTCTTTTTTTCTTAGTTCAGTTAGCTAAATGTTTTTCAATTTTGTTAATATTTTCTAGGAACAATGTTTTGTCTCATGTTTAATATCTTTTATATTTAATTATTTTGATTTTGTTGATCTACTTTGTTGTTTTTCTGTTCTCTATTTCACAAATCACTGCTCTAATATACCATTTTTTTCTTCTGATAACTTTGGGTTTAGTTAGTTCTTTTTTTCTCCCCTCGTTCATTAAGGAATACAGTTAGGTTATTGATTTGAGATCTTTTTTATTTTTTATTTTATTTTATTTTTTTTTTATTTTTTTATTTTATTTATTTATTTTTTTTGTTTTGTGTTTTGCTTTTATGTTTTACATTTATTTACTTTTTTTTTATTTTTTTATTTTTAATATAACACTATTTATTTTTTAACATATGCAATTATTTTCCGTCATTTACAATACAGTAGTTACAATGACACTCCAAACAGAAAAGCAAAGTAAAAAATCAAAACCCCCACTTCTATTTCATGTAATTAGACTTATACAGAAATTAACAGGTTAAGTACCAGTTAGTTAATCACCTAATTTCACAGCTATCTGAAGTGGCACTGGTTCTTTAGC
>PJEM01016020.1:0-27560 GCA_004023845.1 Helogale parvula | reverse complement strand
ACAACCATTTTCCATGATGGAGTTCCTGCTGTGTGCGGGGCGGAGGGGGGAGGGGATTGGTTCTGATGCCCAAAACCACCAGAGGAGTTGGTACCGTGATTCTGTGACTCTTCTCATTTGTGGATGAGGAAACTGAGGCTCCTAACGGTTGTGTCACTTTCCTAAGCCCATGAGCCCTGGGATTCCACCCCAAGATCGTGTGACTTCAGAGCTGCCTCTTACCAGGCTGAAAGTTGGAGGTGGGGGTTGGGCTGGGCTGCCCACCTTTGGAAGCCACCAAGAAAGCAGTCCAGGGAGGGGGCCGTTCACCAGCCTGGAAGCTCAGATGGGGTCCCCCGCTCCTTCCCGCACAGAGGACACAGAGGTGGGCCAAGCAACGAGCCCTGAGTTTGATCATTTGTACCCAGAAGGATTGGGATCAAGAGTGTCTGGGCACTGCTGGCTCTTCTCTTCCAGATCCCAGTGCTGGGAACTGGTGTTCATGGTCCCACCCCAGACGCCCAGAGTCCTCCTGAGCCGCATGGGACCTCAGGGAGGTGCCAGAGCAGGGACCCTGGGCTAGCCACGCTCATTGGGCAGGAGCCACCCCTCCCACACCTCTCCCACACGAACAGGTAATGTCGCAGCAGGTGTGATATTCAATGTTTAACACCTGGAACAGTTATGTAAATTAAAATATCTACCTAAAGTTTTAAAATATGTTCTTTTGTTTGCCAAATAGGCTCTACCTTTCACCACTCCTGTTTATTGAGTGATGCAAGTTGTAACACGGATCACTCCCCAGATCAGCCTGGATTTCCCTTCACTAATTCCCCAGACATGGCTGGTGAGGTCTTTCATTGGATGGGGGCTATTTCCAGATATATTTTTTTTTAATTTTTTAAATGTTTTATTTATTTTTGAGAGAGAGATGGTGTGAGCAGGGGAGGGACAGAGAGAGGGGGAGACACAGAATCCGAAGCAGGCTCCAGGCTCTGAGCTCTCAGCACAGAGCCCAAAGCAAGGCTTCAACCCACGAATCATGAGATTATGACCCAAGCCGAAGTTGGAGGCTTAACTGACTGAGCTACCCAGACGCCCTTGTTTCCAGATTTTTTAAATGCCCTTTGACTGAGCCGAGCCCTGACCTGGTGCGGGGATGCTCATCCAACACTTCTGCTACCACCAGGCCGAGAGTCTTCAGGCCACTGTATGGGTGGCCAGCTCACCTGGACCCACAGCTGCCCGCATGGCCTTGACCCAGACAGTCTGCTCTGGACTGGGAAGATCCTGACTTGCCTTGACTGGGGAGATAGCCCTGGGGGGCTCTGCCCTTCCAGAGCCACCAGGCTCCCCCACTGCTACAGCTGGACAGGCCACAAGGACAGAACGCCCGGCCCCCCTCTGCCTTCTCTTGCTGGGATGGAGTGTCGGCCATCAGCTGGGAAGAGCTGAAGAGGCTAGTGCGCGGACTGAGGTCCAGGACGGAGGCTATCTTCTCCGGCGTCCGACTAGGGAGTCCATCCTCAAGGGCAGTTTAAACCCATCAGCATGTGCTCTGGGGGGTCCACCCGACCAAGTACACCCCAGCTCCGGCGTTTGCTCGCTGTGTAGACTCGAACAGACCGGCAGGCCTCTCTGATCTTTGGCTTCCTCACGCCTTCCTGCATGACCTACAATGAATGAGTTGTCCTATGTGTCCTGAGTGTGAGGGCACAAATATGCATGGATCAATGATAGACGGATGCACAGATAGGAAGGAAAACCCTTGTGCGTTCCATCTAAGGGGTAGACAGAGAGCGGGGCAGCAAATAAATACGAAGGCACTGTGAGGAGAGATGCGTGCTGTGGAGTAAAAGAGAGGAGCAGGGTAGGTGTGTGAAACGGGAGAGACTGGAGTGATTGATGTGTCTGAAGAACTACAAGGAACCTGGTGGGGAGGGGCAGGGCTGAGGGAAGGGATGGCAAAGGGCTTGGAAGGAGTTGGATTTGCCACATGAGGTAGGAGCCCCTTACTCAGAGGAGCAAGGCACCTGACTTCCGTGGCTGGAGGGCCTGGGCCCCCCTTCAGAGCTGCAGGGAGCAGGGGGCCACTGGCGGTGAGGCTGGGCCCAGAGCGCTGGGTGGGGTGGGGCCTGAGAAATGACTGGAGTCAGACTGCACTTGGAGATGAGTCTCTGTTAAGGCTGTGTCCCTGGCCTGAGGTGACTCTGAGCAGCAGGGGTCACACCCTCGGTCCTGTTTGGGGTCCACCTCACCTCTTAGGCCTGAAGCATGTGGACAGCCTCCTCACGTGCACTGGGGACTCAGGGCAGGAACCCGCCTGAGGCTACACAGCCAGGTAAGTTAGCATGAGGCCTCGGGCGCCCCACCCGCCAGCCAGGGAAGCCAGTCCCCGGTGAGGTGCCAGGTTTGGCAAATAAAAATATCAGACACCCAGTTCAATTTCGATAGCAGGTAAATAGTGAGCATTTTTGGTAGTATACGTATATCCCATGCAATAGTTGGGATATACTATTCTGAAAATGATTTGTCACTTATTGGAAACGCATATGTCACTGGGCATCCTGTATTTTATCTGGCAACCATAGCACAGGGCCAATGTGAAAACGCAGAAGAACGAAACAGGGCCACTCCCCACGCAGTGTTATAATCCTTCCAGCCTCTGGCCAGGCCCACCTCTTCCAAGGAGCTGGACGCAGCGTCCCTGGCCCCCTCCTTGCCAGAAACCCGCCCAAGCAGGTGCTCTCTGCACACACAGGGCCTTTGTTGGTCAAATCATTGACCCCTGCTGGGTCTTATCCAAGGTGTAAGCATTTTGATCTGGCCTCCAGAAGTCAGGCGACCCGGTTCCCGTGGTAGGACCAACTGGAAGAAGTCACTGGCCCCTCTCAGCCTCTGTTTCCATTTCAGGAAGTATACACTAAGAGCCTACTGTGTGCCAGGCACCACGTGGAGCTCTCTGAGTTGAAAGGTAAGTCACACACACCCCAGGAGGGAAAATAAAAGGGCATTTGCAGCAAACGAGAACTGCAGGAAAGGAGGTGAGCCAGTACAAAGTGCTTCATTAAGGGATAAGGCCGTGGTTACGAGCATAGGAATCAAACCCCCAGTCCTGCTGCTAATGCTGTGTGACCCTGGGTAGCTTAACTAACCCCTCTGAAGTCTTGAAAGCAATCTATGAAATTGGCCAGTTTCCCTCACACATGCTGTATTCTTCTAATAGCTTTAGGAATGCTTATCAAAGTTTGGTTCGTTTAGGCATGCCTGGGCAGCTCAGTCAGCTAAGCGTCTCTTGGTTTTGACTCAGATCATGATCTCATGATCTGTGAGTTCAAGCCCCGCATCAGGCTGTGCATGGACAGTGCAGAGCCTGCTTGGGATTCTCTCTTTCTCCCTTTCTTTGCCCTCCCCTGCTCATGTTCTCTCTCTAAGAATAAATAAATAAAACTTTACAAAAAGAAGAAAGATTTTTTTTTTAAAGTTTGGTTTGGCTAAATAAAAACACTGAGTGGTGGCAAGACTGTAGTAAAGGTGTGGGATATGTGAGTACCCATTTATGGCGCTACGGACATTAACTTGAAAGTAGCTGATGTTGCCTGTGTCCCTTAGTAAGGCGCGGTAGTCAGTGCAGCATTGATCCCTCCTTCGTGCAGTCTATCAGGGTTCAAATCCTGGCCCCACCTCTTCCTCAGCTGAATGACCTTGAGAGCCAGGCTTTTACTTCTAGGAAAGAAATCAGAAGAATCATCTTTGTGGAATCTGAAGAAAGACCCAGATATGTGCCAAATGGCATAACGGCTCACCCTATGGAGAAACTCACAGCCCACGAGCCACACCTGTGAGTGCTAAGCCTCTGCTCAGCTGTGCAAGCTTCCATCTTTTTAAAATATTTATTATGTTTGAGAGCGAGGGGGGGGGGAGGGGCAGAGAGAAAGGGAGACACAGAATCCAAAGCAGGCTCCAGACTGTGAGCTGACCCCACAGAGCCCGACATGGGACTCAAACTCATAAACCGCGAAATCAGGACCTGAGTCGAAGTCGGCCGCTTAACGGACTAAGCCACCCAGGTGCCCCTCTTCCATCATAAATACGCACAGACAACCAAGAGTTCCAGACACCCGGCAACTGCCTCTAATGGATAAGCCACCAAAACAAACAAGATGGAAAGAGGCAAGCTGGCAAGGAAACACCGAGGACCTATCGCTCTCAGGAGAGAAGAGATCCCGTCACACTCAGGAAACAAGGAGAGGCTGCTGTCAAAGAGAACACTTAAAGAAGAAGAACAACAACAAAAAGAACTTTTGGAGATAAAAACATGAGGACCTGAGGGCAGAAGTTACAAAACTAAGTGGAGGAACTTAATACATCACAGGGGCAGAAAAGATAGAACATACAAAAAAACAAATAAGACAATTTGAAGCCTAACCCACAAGACCTTCTTATAGTAGGCATTTCAGAAAGAGAGGAGAGGAGAAAATTGCCACCGAACTAAAGGAAATTCTGCAGAACTAAAGAATGTGAGTGAAAGAAAGAAAGAAAGAAAGAAAGAAAAGAAAAGAAAGGAAGAAAGAAAGAGCAAGCAAGCCCAGCACGGTAAGTGGAACCCTGCCCACCCCAAGGTGTATTAATTGGCTATTAATTAATAAATAATTAATTAAGGCCTACAAGGGGCCGGAATATGAATGGCTTAAGTCCTCTCTACAATTTTGGGAGCCAAGAGTCAAGTCTTCAAAAATCTGGAGGAAATGATTTCCAACCCAGAATGTCCTACCACAGCCACCAGCATCCAGGGCTGTGCCATTTTCAGCCCCACAGGGTCTCAAACACTGGCCACACATGCTTTCTTGGGAGAGCTCCTGGACACGGTGCTCTCCTACCCGGAGCAGTAAACTGCGGACAAGGGAGAAATGGGATTCAGGAATCAGAAGGAGAGGGAGGAAGGACTCCCCAGGACAGAGAGGACAAAGAAGGAAAAAATAGAGTGACAATCGTGTGTCTGGAGAGGCAGCCAGCCTGGCCCAGAGTTGTTGAGGCTCCCGGAGGGACTTCATGCTGATGACAAACGACAGGATGTCCCACGTAAATGAACATCTTGGCACAAGAGATAGATGATTGGCAGAGTTTGGGGTACAACTGGTGACAGGTACCCCGAAAACTAAGCAAACACTGAGAAAGGGAGACAGAGACAGAAAGATCTATTAAAATAACAAGTCACTGGGTAAAGGGAAGATATTCATAATGTTCTGCATAGCTCATGTCTAACCCGTGTTCACAGTTAAAATTTGATTTAGAAAAATGATATCTAAGCAAAATGACACAATAATTGTATTTTGAGGACGGGGGCGGGATGTGTGAATGAGGGAGCGTGCGCTTGCACGGCAAGGGGAAAAAAGAAATAAACTTTCATCTTGACTGGTGGCCGTGAGTAAGTGATGGCCACACTGAGAAACCAAGAACTAGCCCTGAATGCATGGTATGTAGAGACAGGTAAGCAGCAAAATCAGAAGTTTAAATAGTTGAAGTAGGGGCACCTGGGTGGCTCAGTCAGTTGAATGCCCAATGCTTGATTTCAGCTCATGTCATGATCCCAGGGTTGTGAGATTGAGCCCCACGTCCGGCTGACCATGGAGCCTCCTTGCAATTCTCTCCATCTCTCCCTCTGTCCCTCTCCTCCGCTCGTGTGTTCTCTCTCTCCTAAAAAATAAAAAAAAATAAAAACACCTTTTTGAAAATTGCTGAAGTAGACCCCCACCCAGGAAAGAGAAATGAGAGAACAAGGGTTTAGGATTGCTGTTTTTTATAACAAAACTTGTAAAACTAGTTGACTCTAAACTATGCATGTGTGTGAAATTGATTTGAAAAAAACCGAAACAGCAGTAGAGGGGTAGGAAGGAAGCGAAGGAGGGAGGGAGAGGAAGAAAAGAAGAGAGAGAAAAGCAAGGAAAAGGAAAAAAGAGGAAGGCAGGATAAAAGCAGACACAAGACTGGCGAAGTTCCTGCGGGTACCAAACCTTAGGTGATGAGGTCACAGGTAATGTTTCTCTGTGGGGCCGAGTCTCGTCCTCCACACCTACTGCTGCTGCTTTAATCAGACCCCAGGGTGCCCGAGAAGCCTGGCCGGCTGCCTGTGCTGGCCCATGCAGCCCGCAGCCCTCCAAGCCCCTGCAGGGATGAAGGGGTCTTAGGCAGCCAGTGCCAGGGAGGAGACCAGCCGAGCTGTGAGTGCCCACGCTGGCCCGGGGCAGCCCCCGCCTCCACAGGCCCTTAGAAAGCCTTGCAAAGAGCATCTGAGCAAGGCCGGGAGGTCCCCACTTCAAAGCCCCATGCTAATGCCTCCCGACAAGCGTGGCCGAGCCCCAGGGTGTTCTCTCGCCGATGACAGTGTCTGTTCCCAGGCAAAACCAAGGGGAGCGAGGCGGTGTGAGGCCAGGGGCACGCTGCGACCAAGCAATGGCCTGGTGGGGGAAATGTGATTTCACCCCCAGGCCCACAGCCAAGCATTCATGCCCATCCAGGGTTGGGGCCACTTTGGGCTGGCCGGTCACGGGGTGTCTCCCCCAAACACCACCCCCCTCATCTTCCCACCCTGGTGGCTCTTGGGTCCCAGCCCCAACCCTACCCGTAGGCCCATCCACTGGGTCTCAGGTCACTTCTCTCCCAGACCGAGAGGGCAGGGGAAAGGTTGTAAGGAGGGTGGGTTTGGAGGTGCACCAAAGCCCTTTCTGTCACCCTCTCCAAGTTGGTGATATTAAGCAAACTGTTTAATCCCTGGTCCTCAGTCTTCATCATCTGGAACACGGTGATGGGGTCTTCGTTGCAGGGTTGTTTCGAGCTTCATAAATAATGCAAGACCATGGCCTTGCATGCAGCAGGATGTCTCTTCCCCTTGTCTTTCACTGCCCACTGCCCTTCCCCCAGAGCCGAGCACTTAAAACAGTAGCCATTCCATTTGCTCAAGATCCTGTGGGTCAGGGACTTGGCAGGGTCTGAGAAGAAGGTCTGCTCCATCCAGCATCAGTGGAGACTCATTCAGCTGCTTCAGCCGGCCGGTGGCTGAGTCGGAAGGTCCAGAAGGGCCTCAGCCCCATGGTGGGCAAGTCCATGTTACCCACCAGCTGGAACTCGTGTGGGATGGTGAGCCCGGGGGTGTGGGGGGGTGCTGTCGGCTCTCTTACTAGTTGGAGGCTCCCCATGGCTGCTGGGTTTCCAGGAGGAATGTTCCAAGGTGCAAAAGAAGACATTGCAGATCTCTTAAGGAGTAGGACTGGGCTTGGAAGGTGTAGAGTCACTTCTAGTACATTCTGTTGGTCAAAAGATAGCTCATATCCAAGTGGTGGGGAAATAGATCCAACCTTTCAGTGAGGAGGGTAGCCATCTTTGACCCATTCTTCTTCCTGCCTCTTCTTGGCCAGAGTCCGTGGGGAGCTATGATCAACACCTGAAGGAAGGTCTCTGCAGTCAGGACACCTCATGGAAGCTTGGAGGGGGCGAAAGAGCTAGCCAGGTGCAGAGGGGCAGGATGCTGTTTTATACACATTTTATTATTACTTAGGTATAATCAAGCTGCAGGTGAGGAGACAGCGGCCATTGAAGACAGAACTGGTTATACCTGAGATCCCAAGAGAAGGGAATGGGGTCCACATGCGAGAGCACTTCGGCTGGTCAGGAGGCAGAGGGAGCAAGAGGGAAAGGGCTAGAGCCTCTATGGTGATTCCCACAGGAAGGGGAGGCAGCATTGACAGGTTTAGGGGTAGTCAGTCTGCATAACCTCAGAAGGTTCTGAGGCACAGGGCCTGCCCCTGATTGCCTGATACCTGACCCCTGGGGGACCAGGACAGGAAGATAAGGGCCCGGGATGTGAGAACTCACAGAGGAGCAGGTATGGGCTCTGGATTGGTTGGCTTGTATTTGAAAAGGCCACTCACTGTGAGTTTTCTCCTCTCTCCAGGAATTAATTAGAGGGGCAATCCTTCCAGGGTCAGCAAGGCCCCAGATGTTAAAACAACAGAACACACAAAATAGAAGACACAACTAATGCAGGTGTTCCTGGGCCAGGAGATGGCACCAAAAGAAGACCCAGGTGGCTGAATGTGGCTGGAGATGCCTGCATGACCCGGTAAGGTCTTGGAAGCTAAGATCAAAGAGTGCCAAACAAAGGGATTTAGGTAGGAGACTCAATTCATGTTTGACTTTACAAAGCCCACTCTGGACAATGGGAAGAGAGTAGGGAGAGCGGATTGCTGGGCAGAGAGAGATGTGTGTGAAGGGAGCAGAAGGGCCAGGATGGAAGACATGGACAACGAGCATACCATCACTGGCATTAGGGAGAGACTGGGTGCGGGGGGGGGGGGGGGGGGGGGGGGGGGGGGGGGGGGGGGGGGGGGGAGGAAGCATTTGGAGGAAGAAGAGGGGGAGGTGAGAGGCTCCTGGCCTGAAAGTTTGGATGGATATGCCATTCTTCATCTAGATAGACAACACAGTGAGTGAGCGGTGCTAGGGACAGGGACAGGAAGGTATAAGTAGTAGGGCCTCAAAGCAGACAGGCCTGTTGGCATGGGATATGTCTTCCTGGAGTCCAGAAAAGAGGTCCGGGCTGAGACACCAAATGGTGGCTGTTGGCAGAGCCAGACCAGGTTACATCTCAGTAGCAAACACTCCTCAAATCTAAGAAACTTGGAAGAACAAGGTTTCTTTCTCACTCATGCTATGGTCCATTGAGGGTTAAGTGAGATCCTAGGTGGGCATCTCAGAAGGGTCCTGACTTCCTTCTTCTTGAAGTGGACACTTCAAAGTGTCCCAAAGGCTAAGGAATAAAGTCTGGGCCCCATTTTCCCAACCCCGCCCCCCCCAAGGCCTGGTGCTTTGGCAAAGCTGGTACAGGTGCCCGTGGGGCTGGTTCTCGGAAGCTGATCGACCCAAGCCAAGTGGAATCAGTCAGAAGGCAGTGGGCTCCCTGAGATGGAGGAGAGCTAGTTGTCCAACAGACCAGCAGGCCCAAGAGCAAGGCCAGCCAACAGACAGCCTCTGGAGTCGGGGAATTCCTACCATTCCAGGCCTTTCTCTTTATGCTGATCAAAATGCACACTCCCGGAGGGGCTGTCTAGTTGGTCACATATACCCCAGTACCCACTGACCTAGGTGGTATTCACTGACAGGGTGTAGGTATTTCCTGAAGGAATTTGGGGCTTTGCAATCAGAATAGGGACACCGATAAACCATAGAATGACACATATCCAGCTACCACCCTTCACCAGGTCGTTTGGGTTTTCCTTTGTTTGCGTTTACATTTTTATGATGATAATAAACACACATAAAGAGCACATGTCAGTTTTCTTCATATGAATTCACTTGTGTAGCCAGCACCCAGATCAAGATGTAGACAGCCCGCCCTCCCCCCTTGCCTTTCTAGATACTCCCAAAGGCGCCTACTCCTCTCACCTCCCCCCCAGGTTCAAGTTTGTCTGTCCTCAGACATCGTACAGATAGAATCAGACAGTGCGCACATAGATCATCATTATGGCTGTGAGGGGCACTCATGTCATCACACAGAGCACTAGGTGGCTCTTTGTTCTTCTTTGCTACTGTGGCTCATTATGTGACTACACTGCTGTCTATTTACGCGGGGTCCTGACGATGGAAAGTTGGGATGGTAACACCATATATTTTTGTCAAACTGAACCAGATGGTTCGGGAAGACAGACACACACCGAAGCAAGTGTGAGGAGTCTGGTTACTTAGCTGTGGCTGTGAGGTTGTTGATGGTGTCATGTTCATCTTCTGGCCTGGAGCCACCGTGGTCCCCAGCACTGCATTTCAGGCAGAGGTGCTAAGATGTGCTGGAGAGGATCGAGGCAAATCCAATCTCATCCCGGACTCCTAGCACAGTGCTCCCCGCGTCCTGCCCTGATGGTTGTTTCCTTGGGGAGCGCTGCTCTTGAGCACCCAGTGGATCCGTTAGGGTCTCATATGGGTCCAAGGATGAAGTGAACTCCCTGAGGGCAGGTGCTGGCCGGGGACTGACTGGCACATGGACATGACTACACAAGTGTGTGTAGAATGGATGGAATTGAGTAGAAGTTGACACAGGGATGCCACCCCAGGCTGGAGGACGATGTGAGGGACGTGACTTGTGAGCTCCCAGAGGCCTGCATCTGCCTGGGCCATGGGCCAGGTTCCAGCTGGGCAAGGACAAGGACGGACTCTGCACCTGTTTTTGCAACAGTCAGCAGAAGACCGTGTGTCGGTTCCCTCACAAGCTGACCTATCAGAGGGCTGAGAGTGAGGAAGGAAAGAAGCAGAACAGCCCCTCCAGACCTGCTCCCATGGGCTCCCCAGGCTGGCTGGCCACCCTTGCCACTATGGTGAGACCACGGTGGCCTTGCTCTCACAGGGGAACCCAGAGTCACACACCCTCCAACCCCCCACACCTCCCCGCCTCATCAGAGACCTTTGCAGATCTCCACTAGCTCCTGGGACTTCAGTGGGCATGTTAGGGAGGTTTGCAGACTGAGCTCAGAAGGAGAGCTGAGCTGGTTGGCAGGGTGAGGGTAGAGGAGCTACAGGCAAGAAACTCTCCTAACCAGTGACACCACTGGGGGCTCTTAGAGTTGGGAGGAGGGCATTGAGATTTGGGACCTAGTAGACCAGGCAATGAATCCCAACTCTGTTACCTACCCGCTATGGGCCCAGGGGCAAGTCACTTCACCTCTCTGAATCTCAACATTTTATTGGAAAATGGGACTAACCCTATACCTCAAAAGTCTCTAAGGAAGATTAAATCAGAGAAGGTCTGTAAAAATCCTAGCATAGAAAAGGGGCGGGTACTACGTCTCTTGTCCTTCTCGCCTTTGGATCTCTGCCCATTGGAAGGGACTGGACAAAGGTGGGTAAATGGGATCCACAAGCAGCCTCAGGCTGGTCAGCAACCAAGGATTCTGGGAATTTGCTAAGGGTCCTCCCTGCTTCTGATCCTCCTTAAAATATGGCCTCTGGGGTCAACTTGGAGCATCTTTTAAGAAAAGTCCCAGTCCTCAGACCAAAAGCAGGAGTAGAAAGGTATAAAAAGAACCAAGAAAAAAATCAAGTCTGTTTCCGTGGACTAGGGCAGTGATTGTAAATGAATGAGTGAACAGGGTGAATGGAGAAACTGAATGAATGAGTGAATTGAAGAGCAAAAAATAACAGCTAACACACAAAACACTGTGCGCATGCTGAGCTCTCCAAACAGCTATGTTTCACTAAGCTTCGCAAAAGGTCCTACAAAGTAGGTGCTATTGTCTTTCCCATCATACCATCGAAGAAATTGAGGCACAGAGAGGTGAAGTAACCTGCAGAAGGGCAGCCAGCCTGCAAATGCTAGGTCCAGCACTGTGAATCCAGGCTGCTGGCTCTTAGAGCTTGGCCCTTGCTGCCTCTTGATAAGAGCAAAGTGAGTAGATGGATGGGTAGATGGGTGGATGAGTGGGTGGATGGATGGATAATGGGTGGATGAATGGATGGATGAGTGGGTGGGTGGATGGATGCATGAATGAATGGATGCAGAATGAAGAAAAAAACAAATAGGTGAGTAGACCAGCTTGGAGGATGGCAGGACATGGGCTGATGCCTATGGCTGATCAGTAATTTGTTACCTGCATCTGCCCAAAGAGCAGGAGTCAGGAGTTAGGATGATGTTAATCGGTGCCTGGAGACCAATGCCCACCAACCCCCCTCCCCACTCGTCAGGCCTCCCTGCTGTTGCTGAAATCCCACAGTTCCCAGTTCATTCCTTCAGGATAAGCATTGCCTTCAGCCAACCCCCTTTTAAACCTCAAATCCCATGGGAGGGGCCTGTCTGCAATCTGAGCACCCTGCGGTCTGAGCAGTGCTGGGAAAGGGATGTTGAGGGCAGCCCCTAAGCTGGGAGGATGTGGGAGTATCCCTTCCTGGGCTCCAGGGAATGCTGCGCTCAGTAGGCCAGTCACACCGCTCCCTCCCAAGGGGCAGAGTCCCCACACTCCTGGTGGAGCCAGTCTTGCTTGAGCAAACTGGATTGGAACCCCTCCCTCTACTCTCAGGTTTTCCACTGGCAGACAATCAGGTGGCATATTATTATCATGACAGGAGTCACAAGGAAGCGTACCCCTGCTTGGGAGCCACATTGGGCAAGAATGCCTCCTGGGAAAACCTTGAACAGGGCTTCCTGCTCTCCCTGAAGTACACTTCAATCCCTGCACCTCAGTTTCCCCCATTTTTCAAATAAGGAACATTACCTGCACCATCTTCCTCTCAGGAGACTCTGTGCTGGTCATTATTCAGATCATTCTACAAATAAAATGAGTTTAATTTTCATAAAACCCTAGAAAGTATGTCATATTATCCTTCCCCCATTTTATTTTTTATGTTTATTTAAGAGAAAGAGCATGAGTGATGGAGGGGCAGAGAGAGGGAGACTGAGAATCTGAAGCAGGTTCCAATCTCTGAGCTGTCAGCACAGAGCCTGATGAGGGGCTCGAACTCACGAACTGTGAGATCATGACCTGAGCCAAAGTCAGACAAACACTTAACTGACTGAGCCACCCAGGTATCCCCCTTCCTCCACTGGGAGAGGCAACTAAGGCACAAAAGGGCAAGACCACCAAGCCTAGGTCTGGCCACAGAGTTTGTGTTCCTAATGCCTTGCTAGACCAGCTCCACCTTGAGCCCAGGCCAGCACCATACACCTCCCTGCCAGGCCCACACCCTCTCACACCCAGAGGTCCCCATCCTCCTCAGCCTCAGCTTCCTGCACTCTGGGCTGACCATGGGGAGGACAGCCATTCTTTACACCAGAAAGCCTGCCCCCCCTTCTCAATTCTCCCCCAGGCCAGCTGAGCCCCCTTTATCCTGGCTTTTCTCCCCTTGCCCTTCCTGCCCAGCACCGAAGTATGCATCTCCCTGACTCTGGCAATTCCATTGACCCCTGACAAATTCCACACTCCTACTCCCCTCCTCAGGGGGGCAGCCAACATGCTCCCATCCTCTTCTCCTGGTACCATCTCCTCTTAGAGATGACAGGGGCTTTTTACTGTTTCTGGAAAGAGGGAACCCCATGTGAGCCTAAGCACCCAAGGACCCCAAGAGTGAGGCTCGTGTAGGAATATAAAAGTGTTTCTGTTGGGAGCTTTGTGCTCCTAACATGGCCAGTGATGCACAGAGCTGTCCCCACCATGGGAAGCTCTGAAGAAGTGACCATACACTGGCCTTAGAAACTCCAAGAAGGATGACTTTTCTCAAAATTAGAAGAAATGCTAAGCTTCTCACTCACAGCAGAGTTCAGTGACAAAAGAGACTGCTTGTAATTAGGAGTTTTTATTTCTTTAATTCTTGCTTTAAATTGTGTTCCTTTTTTGTTTATGTGGCTTAGGGTGTTTAGGTAAAAAAAAATTATGCTATTATTTTAATACTGTGTTATAAAAATGTTTAATTGTTTTAATATTGTGTTTTGTGAACATAGCTAAAAGTGTGATGTTTCTGTTGATGACACTCAGGACTATATAACTCCTGGGTCTCTGTGGCCGAACTCGAGAACTAGTTTTCCTGGGTGCAGGCAGAGGGCTGAGAAGGAAACCCCAACCCTAAAACGTCCAGCCAGCAAATCCAGCCCTGCACGGAGCTGCAGGGAATAAAGAGAAATTAAAACAGGCACCAGTGGATCTGGGAGTTGGGGAAAGGAAGAGGGAAGGGAAGGAAGGAAGGCAGGAGGAGAGAAGAAATCCCTGGGAACATGCTTGGAAGAGCAGGGATCAGTGCAGGCTGTGAAGGGGGGTGGGATTCATGTCTGGCTTGGAGGAGAGGCATGCTAAGTGGAGATGATAGAAGAGCAAAGATGTGGACCTGGAAATCAGACCAGGCTCAGTCAGAAACCAGCCAGTCTGGGAAAATCAAGCACATTGAGGTAGAATAGCAGGTGATACTGGGTTAACTAAAGAAACAAGAAAGTACTCAAAACCCAAAAAGCACAAGAAAAAAGAATGATAAATTTAAAAATATAAAAATCAAAGACATTTAAAAAGTGAGCAGATAAGCCACAAATTAAGAGAAGATATTTATAATGTATATCTCTGACAAAGGATTGATATCTAAGTAATATAATAAACTCACAAACAAATTGGAAGAAGGCAGACAACTCAACTGAAAAATGTGCAAGCAATATGAACAGGCAATTTGGAGAAAAGAAAACCTAAGTGGCCAATAAACATGTGAGAAGACATTCAATTTCATTATTAATCATGATATATTATGACTAAATTAAACAAATTAAAACCATAGTAAATTACTATTTCTCAAAAAATAAAAAAAATGGGGCCCCTGGGTGGCTCAGTCGGTTAAGCGTCCGACTTCGGCTCAGGTCATGATCTAACGTTCGTGGGTTCAAGCCCCGCATCGGACTCTGTGCTGACAGCTAGCTCAGAGCCTGGAGCCTGTCTTCGGATTCTTTGTCTCCCTCTCTCTCTGATCCTCCCCTGCTCACGTTGTCTCTCTCTCTCTCAAAAATAAATAAAAACATTAAAAAATTTTTTAATAAAAAAAGAAAAAGTCTGACAGAAGTGTCAGGTAGGATATGGACAACCAGAAACCTTCACATCTTTCTAGTACTTCCACTTGGGAAAACAATTTGACAATACCTGGTACAGTCGAAGATGCCCAGGTCCTACAATGCTGAGCTTAGTCTTCCAATCACTCCTACCAAACCACCTTCCAGACCAACTCAGAGTGACTCCATTGAGTGACCCCACTCAGTGACCCCAGTCAATGCCATGTACTCCAGAAGCATCTCCCAGCTGAGCCCCACCCCAAATTGCCGACACACAGCACTGTGACACATAAAATGGTTGTTGCTTTAAGCCACTAAGTTTGGGGATAATTTGTTACGCAGCTACAGATAACTGGAACCGCATCCAATAGAAATCCATGCACATGGGCCCCAAAAGATACACACAAGAATGTCTATTGTATCACTGCTTGCAAAAAACAATTGGAAACAGCCTGAATCTCCATCACAAGTAGATTTTAAAAATCATGATACATTCATACAATGGAATACATTTGAGAAGCGAGAATGAATGAATTGAAGCTACATGCGTCAACGTAGATCATCTCAAAACAATATGGGCCTAACAGCAAGTTGCAGAAGGATATGTCAGCTTGGTAGCGTTTTTATAAAGTTTCAAATTATGCAAAACAGTGCAATATCTTGTTTATGGATACTTACCTCTGTAGTAAAAATCTAACCACATGCAAGGGAAGGAAGAACAATGAATTTGTTAAGGTGAAGACAGAGTGGGAATGGGTCCACAGGGAATGTCAATGTTCCCAATTGTTTTGTAGAAATAAAGAAAATCTGGAATCAGTATAAAAGTATGTTCTGCTCTGACAAAGCGGAGAATGGGTCCTGTAGGAGGATGTTTCAAATATGTAAAAACTCCTAAGATAGTGGCACCCAGGTGTGCCCACATCCCCACCCCGACCCCACCCTCCGGACTGGGCCAGGCATTAACCCTTTAGTTGCCAGGTGGAAGAGAGGTCCAGGAGGCCCTCGTTTTGGAAAGCAGAGTAACTCAAGGGCTCAGGATGGCAGCTAGGTACCAGCCTGTACGAATGTAGCTTAGTGTTTTAACAACCTGGACATCCCACCTGAATGCAAGCTTGGGATCATGAGTATTAAGTACATGAATTAATTACATTATTCTTAACTCTTCAGCCTGTTTGAAATGCTTCATACATTTTTTCAAAGGGTATAGGCAGGAAGGGTGCTGACCATCACAGGAGTAGAAGACAGGGAGGCGGAGCCCCTTGGCCATGGTGGAACAGGAGACGGGGCAGGAAGTATATTCCTGCCCTCAATCCCTTATAGTTCGTCCAGGGAACATGCCTGTGTGCTGTGGGCAAGGGGATGACAGCATGCAGGCCACGGGAGGTGGAGCCCTAGACCAGGGAAGAGGGGCAGCTGAGCAAAGGGTGACTAAGGGCCTGTAGAGGTGTATTGAAAAAAAGGCTGAGCAGTGTGATAGGGTGTAGAACACAAAGGGGTGAGGAATGGAGGGCTCTCCAAGACACCTGCCTTCTTAAAGACGATCAACAGGCAGGGCAGGGCGGGGCCACCAGCAATGGGAGCAGCGGTTGGGTGAGCCTTAGGGCCAGGCACCTATCTGCCAGGGACCTTCCATTCAATTCTGCCTGCACTTGGGAGCCTGGGAAGACCTAGCTGTCTCTGAAAGGCCCAGGCAGAGCTGTGGGCCCTGTTTTGAGGCAGGTGGAATGTCGACTCAGGCAGGGCACTGCTCATAGCTGGCACGCAGGGATATGAGATATCCGATGCCTGCCTCAGCCTCACCCCTGGCAGGGCAGAGGCTGGGCGGGAGAAGCCCAGTGGTGTGCAACCCAGAGCTAGGCTCACCACCTAGAGGGCCACCCAGAACATCTTCTCTCATCCCTGCAGTAGGGTCCGTCACGGCGCAGTAGTGAGGCAGGGGTGGGAGTCTGGATCTCCCCACTCTGACCAGCCTCAGCCCCCGAAACCTGGGTCTGTCTGAGAGTCTTAGGCTCCCGTCCAGAAGTTGAATGGTGCCCAGGAGAGCAGGAAGGGGTGTGGTGGGGGCTGAATCTCCTCACTCTCCACCCACCGTCCAGGATCAGAACCTAGATGAATTCACAGCTCTGCCCCAATTAGGTGTCATCACTTCTTATCTGCCCGCGCCACCCCCTCCCCGCCAACACACACACGCACTGGCCTCCTTGCCTCCCCCAAAGCCCTGGCCAGTCATGTTCCAATTAGCAGCCACACTGGACTGTCTTCTTATACCGCTTTATTTTTTTTAAGTTTATTTATTTTAAGAGAGAGCACGGTAGGGGCAGAGAGAGAGAGGGGTGGAGGGAGAATCCCAAGCAGGCTCTGTGTTCAATAGAACTGTGAGATCATGACCTGAACTGGAACCAAGAGTTGGACACTTAATTGACTGAACCACCCGGGCACCACATATATTCTTTACTTTATAGCATATTTTGTACCTTAGGTGCAGAGACCCAAGTTCACCATAATCCTTAGTAAAACACACACAGATTTGTTTTCTTGTTTCATGTATTTTATTTTCCCTTTTATCCCATTCCCCTCCCACTTCCCTCTTGAAAGACACAGGCACTGACTCAGTATAATTGATCTCCAGCCTTGATATGCCTGAAAGATAAAATCTGTAGTGATGTGTTGTCAATGAACACTTTATGCAGCAGTTTTCAAAGGATAGTCCAGAGATCCACAAGGTTAAAACTATTTTCATAATACTAGGATGTTATTTGCCTATTTCATCTCATTCTCTCATGGATGTACCGTAGAATATTCCAGAGTCCCCATGATGTATTATATCACAACAATGAATCCACAAGCAGATATAAGAATCCAGCTGGTTTTTTTTTTATAAAGACAGATATTTAAGAGATTTACACAATGTTAGGCAATGCCACTTCTCACTATATTTTTTATTTTGGAAAACAAAACTTTTTGTAAAATATGTTAACGTGTAACGTGTCTTTTTAATGAATTCATAAATGGTTTACAATGTTCAGTTTCTGATTTTGATAAATACAGAGATATAGCCCACCCAAACAAAATCTCGGAGTCTTCAATAATTCTTACGTATTTGATTCTCAGACTAAAGTTTGAGGACTGCTGGTATAAAGTGATCAGCCGCCTCTTTCCATGATTTTGCACTTGGCACGGCACTCAAGATTCCTCCCTGGGCTGTGTCGTTCATCACTCCTCATGTGCTCACTGCGTGCATGGATCCACTCCCTCTGAACGCACAGCCCGGCCGCCAGTGACTTCTGGCTGCCACAGCCAATGTCACTGTGAACAACCTCATTCATGCCCCCATCTGAAGAAGTTTGCTGGGACCTATACCCAGGAGCAGGATCTCTGAGCCAAAGAGCACACACATATTTGATTATAATAAAGAATTTTTTTCCAGACTGGCTGTACCTGTTCACACTCCTACACTCAGTGTGCCCAAAGTCCTCAGCTCCCCACACACCTTCCACACTTGGTATCCATCATCCACCCTTCTAATCTGCCATTCTGATGGGTGCCAATGGTAACTCTTGGCTTTGATGTATGTTTCACTGGTTATTGGTGAGTTGAGGTATCTCTTCACGTATTTCAATCATTTGGTATTTCTCTTCTGAGTATTGCTCATTCATATTCATCACCCAGTTTTGTATTGGATTTCCTGTTATTTTGTTGATTTGGGGTTTTTGAATAGTCTTAATCAGTGCTGCTCAGAGAGGGGGCCAGTTGTCTAAGAAATGTTTGTTACACCGATGTGCTTTGCTTCCTTCATCAAGCAATTCTTGATATTAAAAAGCAAAAATCTCAGCTAAACCAGAGTGCTTAGTAACCGTAGTTGGTCGACATCTCCTTGCAGACCAGAACTTTGGCACAGTGCATTTCTAGGTAGAATTCCTTATTGATTTTTCTAATCTGCCATTTCTTTTTCAATGTCCTTTGGTGAACTTTAGTGTCCTTTACTGAATAGAAATCTTTAATTTTGATTTTTTTTTTTGCCTTATGGTTTGTACCTTTTAGATCTTGTTTAAAGAGTCTTTGCCATTTGAACTCAATATAATCATATTGAACAGAGGGGCTCTCTTCATTTTTTGCATAGGTATAAAAATGTGAAAAAAATAAAGAGATCTTTTCCCATTCCAGGTCACACACACACAAGTTCTTCTAACACCTCCTACTATTAACCTTATAAGTTTGTCATTCTCGTTTAGATCTTCAGCTTATCTAGGCTCTACTTTCATATACAATTTAGGGTATGGATACAACTTTATCTGTTTCCATGTGCTCAGTTGGCCCAGTATGATCTACCGAAGTCTATTCTTTCCTGTCATCCTGGTTGCCATCTTTATACCTCTGTCTTGTCCCTGTACACTCATGAGACTATTTCTGGGCTGTTCTCATCAATTGTCTGTGTGTGCATTCCCGCTCCAGCACCTCACCTTGTTACTATAGCTTGTAGTATTCTTATTGTCTGGCAGAAAAAATGCCCCATTGTATGAATTAGGATATGGTTTTGGCTGTTTTCACAAAGATCATAAAGCAAGATCTTTAGCAAAACAAAAGTTAATTCTGTTCTACGTGAATTCTGAGCCGGTAGGCAGCTCTACGGCACGTGGGCACCCGAGTTCCCAGGTTCCATCGGCTCGTTGCTCTTCTGTTCTCTTGGACATGATCCTCTCCCGGGGCTGACTGTTCAGTCCTGTGAAGAGGAGGGAGAGGTTCTTTTAAGGACATGGCCCCAAAGTTGCTCACACATCTAGTCGCATTTCCTTGGCTTAAACTCGGTTACAAGCCACACCTAGCTGCAGAGGATTCTGGGAAATATGGTGGCTGACTGGGCAGCTATGTGCTTGGGCTAAAACCATTGAGTTCTCTACTAAGAACATGTAGAAAGAAATATAGAAAGAATATGGGGGGGAAGTGTCTTGCTATTCTTTTTCAAAGATGATTTACTACTCATGGACCTTTACTTTTCCACATAAACTTTAGAATGAATTCGTTGACTTCTTTGAGAAACCCAGCAAAATTTTGTGTTAGGATTGCTTTTTAATTTGCAGATGACTATAGGGTTTGTTACTATCTTTACTATGTTAACTCATCTCATTTGTGGATCTAGACTCTCTCTTTATTTTTTCAAATCTTTTAAAATATCCTTCAGAAAACAATCTATTTTCTCTAAGAAGTCTTGTTTGTTTTCTGTTAGATAATTCCTAGATAGCTCATAGGTCCTGTGATGTGAATAGTATCTCCGTTTTGATTATATGTTGTGGCCACTATTGCACTTACAGACCAGGGAGTGGCAAACTATGGCCTGCAGCTCAAATCCAGCCCATGGCCTGCTTCTGTATGACCCATGGAGATAATAATTGTTTTCATGTTTTGAAAAGGAGGAAAAGGAAAAAGAATGTAGTGTAAAAACTATCTGTGCCCTGCAAAGCCTAAAATCATTACTATTTGGCTATTTATATATAGTTTGTCAACCTCTGGTGAATAGGTGAATAGGAATGCTGATATATTTTTTTAAGTTTATTATTTTGAGAGAGAAAGAAAGAGAGAGCAGGGGTAGAGAGAGAGAGGGAGGGGGGGAGAGAAAGAGAGAGAAAGAATCTCAAGCAGGCTCTGCACTCTCAGTGCAGAGTCCAGGTTGGGGCTCAAACTCGCCAACTGCAAGATCATGACCTGAGCTGAAATCAAGAGTCAGACACTTAACCAGCTGAGCCACTTAGGTACCCCAGGAATGCTGATATATATTTTTTTAATCTTTATTTTTGAGAGAAAGAGACAGAGACAGACAGAGTGCAAGCAGGGTTGGAACAGAGAGAGAGGGAGACATAGAATCTGAAGCAGGCTCCAGGCTCTGAGCTGTCAGCACAGAGCTCAAACTCATGAACTGCGAGATCATGACCTGAGCCAAAGTTGGACGCTTAACCAATTGATCCACCCAGGTGGCCCTTTAACTCGGTCTTTTATCTTGCCGCTTCATGAGTTTTTTTACCAATTCTCATTGTTTTTTTGCTGATTTACTTGGGCCTTCCATGCAGTTTATAGTGTTTTCAACAAATGATAGTCTTTTCCCTTTCAATACTTATGCTTCTTTGCCTTTTCCTCATCTTACAGCTTTGGCCATTCCCCGTAACACTCTGTTTAAAAAAAACGCAGTAGTGACAGCATAAGGATAGCTGCCTTGTTCTAAATCTTAATGAAAAAGAACCTAAAATTTTTCCATTAATTATGATTTTGCAGTAGGTTTTTGGTATATAAACTTTATCAAGGAAACCCGTTTGTATTCTTGGTTTTCTTAGAGGCTTGAATCAGAAATAGCTACTAGAATTTTTCAAGTGCTATTAAAATGATCATATGGTTTCGTCCTTTTATTAATAGGAAGAATTACATGATAGACTTTCTAATGTTAAGCTATCCTTGAATTCCTAGAATAAACACCATGACCACTATGCTCATAAGTTAAATAAGTCTATAATTTCCTATATATATACATAACATATATATATCTATATCTATCCTTCTATCTATCTATCTATATAAAATTTCCCATATCATATTTCAGAATCTAGGTCATACTAACCAGCATTATTGAATTAATTGGCCTTTTTCCTGCTTTGTCTAATTCTGGAACAAATTTTGTAAGAGAACAAGTTTAATAAAACTCACCCATAAGACAGTCTGAATCTAGACTCTTTTTTGTAAAAAGAACCGTGAGGGCGCCAGGTGGCTCGGTTGGTTAAGCCTCCAGCTCTTGACATCAGCTCAGGTCATGATCTTGCAGTTGATGGGTTTGAGCCCCACATTGGGCTCTGCACTGATGGCGCAGAGCCTGCTCGAGATTCCCTCTGTCCCCCTCTCTCTCTGCCCTCCCCCACTCCCATGTGTGAGCTCTTTCAAAATAAATAAGTACACTTAAAAAAACTGTATTTTCATTTCAATTTTTAAAATAACTATTGACCTATTCAAGTTTTGTATTCCTTATTGAAGGAATGCCATTACTCCATGTTTCCAGGAATTTATTCATTTTGCTCAGATGTATCAGTGTATTATCATGTGGCTATTCTTACTATTTTTATAGTCTTAGACTATCATTTTTTGTAGTTATTTTCATATTTTATTATACATTGCATTTGCATATTTATCTTATTTTTTTACCAGTCATTTTGCTTTATTCAAAGGAGCAACTTTTGGCATTCGATACTTTTTTGATCTCTGTCTCCTCAAGTTTCTTATTTTATTATTTCACTCATTCTTTCTTCTGTTTGCTTTATTGCTCTTTTCCACCTTCTTGAGCTGAACACTTAGCGTGTTTGTTTCATTTTTTTCTTGTTTTCTGATAAATGTATCTAAACTATAAAGTTTCCTGTGTGTCTTTTTATTTTTTTAAGCTGTGTCTCAAAACTTTGCCATATAGAATTTTTATGGTCATTCAGGTCTAAGTATTATCTAATTCCCCCTGTGATTTCCTCTTTAATCCGGGTGTAATTTACTAGGATGTTATATAGCTTCCAGACATACAGAATGTTTGCAGTTATTCTTCAGTCCCTGATTTATTATTTTATTGCGTGGTAATCAGAACACATGGTTTGTATGGAGTTGATTCTAGAACCTGCACTGAGACTTCCTTTGAGGCCCAGCACAAGGATGGTTTCCGTAAATCCTCCTTTCGTGCTTCGATAATATTTGCATTCTCTGTTGGTGCAGCATTTATATGCCTATGTCAATTTCAGTGTATTAATCATGCCTATCAGGGGTTTTCTTTGCATCATTTTTGGTCTGCTTGATCTATGACTCGCTAAGACGTATTAAAACTGACAATTGCAATTGTTGGTTTCCCAAAACAATCTTTCTAACATAAAAATCCAACTACATCACTCCCATTGCATTCGAAGAAAGAAGAGAGAAAGAAAGGAACTCTTCGCGGGGCCTGGGCCGAGGTCCCTCTTATCTGGGCCTGGCTCACCTCCTCCATCAGATCATCGCTGCTCCATCAACGGCCCCCTCCCGACACGCCCCGAATGTTCCCACCCCAGCGAACTCCTTCCCGGGCACAAACAAGAGGGACGCCCTCCTCTCACACCCTGTGCCTGAGCATCGTGACTCTTCCCCCTGGAATTTTCTCCTGAGGCTTATCTGGCTCATAATAAATACCCACTTGCCCTTCAAGATTCAACTCAGGTTTTCCCAACCACATCCACCAGCGTGGCCCCACAGACACCTGGACGGCTGCCAGGCCCTGCCACCCCTGGCTCCCCTAAGGTGCCGTGCCCTCTCCTACCTCTGAGCCTCTGCCCAGTTGCTGCTTCTCCTGGAGAAGCCACTTTCCAGATGCTTCCATGTCTGCCATGTCTTCGTGACCTTGGTCTGGCCTCCTTTGCTCTTAAAAAACATCCTCCCCCTGTCATGCATGCTTCCTTCAGCGACATCTTGCAAACATTCCTTGGACGTCTTTCTCCCCAACCCCCCAGTCTCCCCCTCCCTACCCCGTGTGCTATGCTTGTGTTTGACACTGAGCAAAGGGGTGAATGAGCCTCCAGGCCCCTCTCTGGAGGAATTTACACTCTGGAGCCTGGTGTGGCCAAAATCAAGTGCAAACGGGCTCCGGGGAGGTACTATCGACCCATCTGCAGCCAGATGGCTATTGCGAGACCCTGTCCCATGTAGAGGGCACAACTATGCCTCAGCTGCCACCACCGCCCGTGTTTGAAATCAGGGGCCCCACATGAGCCCATCGCCTAAAGTTTCGAGAAAAGCCGTAAATTTTTAAATGTTGCTGGGGTGCCTGGGTGGCTCAGTTGATTAAGCATCCGACTTCAGCTCAGGTCATGATCTCACGGTTCGTGGGGTCGAGCCCCGCATCGCGCTCTGTGCTGAGAGCTAGCTCAGAGCCTAGAGCCTGTCTTTGGATTCTGTGTCTCCCTCTCTCTCTCTGACCCTCCCCCGCTCATGCTGTCTCTCTCTCTCTCTCTAAAATAAAACATTAAAAAATTTTTTTTAATTCAGCTACTTCTGGAAACAGTACTGAGCCAACAGAGCAAGCGTGTGGCCTGTGGCCTGTGGCTTCAGCCTCTGGTCCGGAGGCATGTGGAGAAGGGCCACTACTCCAGCCTGAAGGGAAGTTCTGAGCAGCTGCTGGATGATGAGCCGGAGGAAAAAGCAGAGAGGAGCTGGGGAGAATGTTCTTGGAAGAGGGATAAGAGAGATCAAATAAGAAGCTCAGGGCTTCTGGAGGGCACCTCACCTTGCCGCCAGGAGCAGGGACAAGCCTCTGTGGACACCTGTGCCCCCACCTCAGGGCCCATGAGTGGGCCCCTTGTCTACCTCCACCCCAGACCTGCCCCTCCCCAAGGATGACAAAGGGGAGGAGAAGCCAGAGCCCCTTTGCCACACCTGGGTTGGCACCAGGGGAAGCCGGGTTGTGGACACACAAGGCCAGGACAAGACTGAAGCTCATTTTGGTGGAGACGGAGCCCCGGCTTTGGGGGTGGTGATGGGTGGGGCAGGTCCACAGCTTCCAGGCAGCCCCTCCATGGCCCCCACACATCCCTGCTTGAGGACCGCCTCCAGGCCAGCCCTGGAGACCAGCAGAGGTGAGGTTCAAAGAGGGGCGTGCCCGCCACAGCTCCCTCCCTCGGATGGCCGGCTCCAGTGGGCGTTTGCCCCACTGGGTTGTTTTGTCTTTTGTGTTCAATAGAATTTTCTGTTTTCTGAGGGGGTGGGGAACTACTGGAAGACTGTGTGGCAGAGTCGACAGGAGCGGGGCTCCCGGGTTGTTCTTGGCTCGGTGCCAGGGAGGTGAGAACAGGTGTGCGTAGGCCCCACCTGCATCCAGGGGCCGAGCTGCTCAGTATCCATGGGCCTCCCAACCCTGACTCTGTGCTTCTAGGCTTGGTGAGGGAAGGAGCCTTCCCCATCATCTCCCATCCCTACCATCCTGCGCCCTGGAAAGTTGTCAGTCAGATGGCGTGGCCCTGTCCCAAATTAGTTTTCCTGTCCTATTTGTTTTTTTTCTGCTTCAAAGCAGAAGACAACCCCTGAAATTCAATTTCCAGAAATGGTCAAGTAAACTCCTGCACCTTACCACGGGACTTTGGGCAGGTCACACAGCCTTTGTGAGTATGGGCCACGAAAGGCAGGTGGGGTAGAAAAGCATCCCCTGCAGGGAAGGCACTCCGCCCCTTGCGGGGGGCAACTGTGGAAGCAGGTGCAAGTCTCCGTGTGCAGTGTGGAGGCACACAGGCAAGCACGCCCCCATGGGCTCACACACACTCGTGTGCCCGTCGCAGAGCCGGGCCAAGCCCCTGCAGTAAAAGGAGGTAGGTGTCCTCTGCACACATCCCCTTCCTTCCAAGGTCACCTAGACCTCTAGTCCTTGAAGCCACTTGGGGTCAACACGTTGGCCAAAGGGGCTCAGCTCCTCAGACCACCAGCAAAAGGCAAAGTTTCCCCAGGGGGATGGGCTTCGGGGCTAGGCCTGCACCCCACCTCCCCCTCAGCCACAACCCACGACCCCTGTCCCTGCAGCATTCCTGATAGCAGACCCGTGACCTCAACCAATGACTTCTCAACTCTGCGCCCCTGCCAGAAATGTCCTCCCTGGGGCTCCGCACTCCTACGCCCCTCCATATCCACACTCATTAACAAACCCCCACAGGTGCACACCGCCACATGCACGCACATTTATTATGCACAGGGCACGTGTATACACACTCACACGGTCCAGCAAATCTCAGCCCACCTGCGAGACACGCTTGCCCACAGCATGGCGCCGGTACTTGTTAAATTATGCCAAGTCCGCCAGAAGAAAGGTCCTCTCTTTTAAATCAGTTCTTTCTCAACAACTGCTAATTCTATCAAGGGGTTTGGGGCTCATGAGCTTGAATGTCTTTCTAACGTTCCCTAATCTCCGTTTTTAACAAACAGCAGAAAGCAAGCCCAGAACCATCCTGCAGACAGCCACGCCCAGCTGGCTGTTTCCGTGGCTTCCCGTAAATGGCAGATACAAGGTTTTCTGTTTACAGTCGTGGTATGGTTTCCTTTCAGATCCAAGGGTTGTTTTTTTGTGTTTCTGTGTTTTGTTTTGTCTGTAGTGAATTACTCTCGAGAAAAATACTGCATAAGCAATGGGGTAGCAAGTTCCAGAAAACAGCACAGGTGGTAAGATTTGACTGGCTCAAGCATTGCCTCCAACAAAAGGCCCTCTCGGACCCTCCCCCTGCTTGGGGTGCCCCACGGACTGGGGCGCCTGTGTTGCTATGGTAACCATGTGTTTTTTACATCTGCCTCCTTCAGACCCTGAACAACCTGTATCCCCAATGAGTTATCCTGGGCCCAGGCCGCACTCTGCCAGGTCGGTGCCGGGCTTTGCGGAGCGGATGCCTTGGCACCCGGATCCCGGGGTCTGCTCAGTCTGGTCATCCTGCTCATGCTCTTGCACATTTATGCTGTCTTTGGATCGTCTTGTGAATCAGCCTCCAGTCCAGAGGCACAACATTGCCCAAATCTAAACCTATCTCTTTCTGAGGAGCCCTGCCCTCTCTCCTGAGGCCGGACTCGATCTCCCCCCTGTCTGCCAGGCCCCATACTGGGAGGTGCCTCCCCCACCATTCCTCCAAACCTGCCACCAGCCTTCCTCTTCCCCAGGCTACACCAACACCACTGCTCAGCTCCAGCCCTGCCTCAATGCCCCACATGGGAAGCTGTGGTGTCCTCTGTCTGTCCCTCCCTTAGGGACCTCCCCCAATCAGGATCTCGAGGCCTGTGGGGGTCCCTTCCCTCCTGCCATTGCCCCTTGAATCAGACTCTGCTCACTGCTTCCCTGAACCGGCACCCTGGCCTTTGAGCAGCTCTGCCTTAAAGACCCTCCTGGTGCAGTTCAGAGCATGCTACTTCCTTCTTCAGCCCACCATGGCTCCCTACTGCCCACAGAGCAAAGTGTGAGGAGACTGGCAAATATGGAGCCCATTCCATGAGCTGTCAACTGTGTGAGGGCTCTACAAGCAACATCCCACTTAATCTTCACGATGGCCTGCCACCCCTGTTTTACAGATGAGGAAAGTGCGGCTCGGAGAGGCGAAGTCAGTTCTTGAAGGACAGAGTGGAAGAAAGACCGTCCTTGAGAGTGAATCGCATACAAGATGGCACAAGCGCATGAGGGTGTGTTGTGGGTCCGGGAAAAGGTTGGGCGTGGCTAGAACCAAGCGAGGAGGCACAGGGAGCTGGCCTCCAACCTCCAGTGGAGCCACAGGCTGCAGGGGCTTTTTTCTTTTTAATTTTATTTATTTATTGTTGAGAGAGACAGAGTGCAAGCTGGGGAGGGGCAGGGAGAGAGGGAGACACAGAATCCGAAGCAGGCTCCAGGCTCTGAGCTGTCAGCACAGAGCCCGATGCGGGGCTCGAACCCACGAACTGTGTGAGATGGGAACCCATGAACCATCAGATGACAACCTGAGCCAAAGTCAGACACTTAGTCGACTGAGCCACCCAGGCACCCCCAGGTTGCGAGGGATTAATACCAAGACGGGCACGAACAGAAGGTGTCTTAGGAAGACAGGATGGAGCAGGAGGGTGGAGGCCAGATAGAGGCAGCAGGCCCTTGCAAGGAATGGGGACCCACTCCTTGCTAGAGTTAGCCAGCTGGGTGTTTTGAGGCCCGCGGTGGAGGTTAGAGGCGCCCCAAGACGTCCTGAACACAGGGACTCAGCTCTCCGGTTCGCCTCCCCTTACAGGCCTCCCCACGCATTGTGCGTGGATGTGTCTGGCTTCCATCTCTCCTAACCCCGCCACCACCCGCAAAACAAAATGTGAATTCCATGAAATCAGGAACTCTGTTTTGTCATCTGCTGGATCTCCTGTGCCTGGCCCCACGCCGCCTGCCAACATGAGTATGAAGAACGAATGAATGATTAAATGAATGGGCCGAATTTGTATCTGAGAAGACAGAAAAGGAAATGCAACTGTGGAGAAAGAAAAACAGCTCTCTTCCCTCTCCTCCCACCCC